>JADRCH010000041.1:6572436-6582731 GCA_019843965.1 Rhynchomys soricoides
TCTCTCTCTCTCTCTCTCTCTCTCTCTCTCTCTCTCTCTCTCTCTCTGTGTGTGTGTCTATTTTTGTACTGGAATTGAATCAAAGACCTCACACATGCTAAGCTGGTGAACCAGAGATCTAGAGGTACAGGTAGGGACCGGGGAAGGTATAGATCTAGGCCTCAAGGCCATGCTCCCAGAAATCCACTTCCTTCAGCTAGTCCCCAACTAAAGGGTCTAAAACATCTCAAAACAGACACTGCCAGCTGGGGACCATGCTCAACACATGAGCCTTTGTGGGATGGGTACTTTATATCCATTCTTAAGAGCTGGTAATGATATTCACTGTGTTGGCACTTACTGGAAAATTGGTATTATTTGGGGTGCTAAGGGTTGAACCCAAGGCCTGGCACATGCTACTGACCTATTTTTCCAGCCTAAAAATACTTGTGTATAACAGTGTATATATGCAGGATGACATATATCCACACAAAAGCGTGTATGGCAACATCTCAGTGTCTCTTCCTTCTCTGTCATCTTCTTTGTTGTCAGCATTGGTATTTTGGCTGCTATTTAACTAGAAGCTACAGGCATAGAGGGAACTTGGAAAAGCCATTCTGGGGTAGAGTTCTCTCCTGTTATCCCAGAAGCCATCTCTCCCCATCTTCAGTACATAATGTCTTGCTTACTTGCTCACGCCAACTGTAGAGTAATGGAATTATCTCTACAGTTTATTCTTTATTTCCAGCACCTCACACAGTGACTACCAGAGTACATGTTAGAGTAGACAATAGTAGATAGTTTGTGAAATAAATAAATGTTATAAGTAACAAATGTTAACTAAAGTCTCAGTTATAAAATGAAATAAATAAACTATACTAAAACTATTGTTTATTATTTTATTTTATGTGTATAAGTGTTGTGCCTGTAAATGTGGGGTGTGTGTGTGTGTGTAAAGACCATATTCAGGCCTGCCTGATTTCTGCAGAGGCCAGAAGAAGGTGTCAGAGCCACTGAAAATGAAGTTATGTGGTTGCTGGGAATTGAACCTGGATCATCCAGAAGAGCATCCAGTGCTCTTCACTGTGTCTCTTCAGACTCCTAAAGCCATTATTTATTATGTCATGCTGTCAGTAGCTCTACCAAGACCAGCTTCCAGATGCTTTTTGTTTGCCTGAGGGTTTTCTATGACCATCTGGGTCTCAAATGAGAGGAACAAATGGCCATATCCATCACCATTAGTCACCTCCCACTAGTCAGGGGATAGTCAGGTCCTGTGCCTAGGGTGGGATCACTCTAAGGTGTGTGTCTTACATTTGGCTCCCAGGATTTCAAAGCAGGATTAAGTCCTACGTACTTATAATGAGAACTTATTTGGAAATACAGGGTATAGCTCAGTGAAGTGCTTCTTCTACTGTGCTCCCATGATATGGTGCTCAGGTGCCTGGTCCAAACAGCCATGGACTCAGCCTCCAGGACCTGGTCGTAAAACAAATCCTTCCTCCTTAAAGTTATTCTCTCAAGTCTTTTCATGAAGCCATGCAGAATCATTGTTACACCAACTGCAGCAGTTATCTTTGCCATTGCAAAGCAAGGCTAAGCAAATGTGGGATCCAAGCACAAGTGAGGTCAGGTGAGTGTTGACCCCACATAGGCATAGCTGGAGTTTAACATGGCCCAGGAAGTTCCAACTTGACCCATCACACCCTATGTCGTTGGTTTCAGGAGGGTTGCTTTCTTCAGGGCTGGAGCAGCAGAAACCAGTGAGCACAGTTAGAGGTTAGATGTGTCACAGAGTCTCAGGAAATGGAGAAGAGGCTGCACATCCCCCCAACTCAATGGAAATTGTCAAACTTAGTTAATTATAATGAAATGGATACATTTGCCTGTCATGAGTCCATAACACTGGCTGACTGTTATAAGCTTTCACTAGTTATACCTTATATCTGATTCATTAAATATGTGTGAATGTGCATATTAATTGGGTTAATAAACCTTTAGTCTGTTTCTCTGCTTGGAAAGTCCCACAGAGCAGAGTGGTTCCCCTTGGTGAACTTTCAGGTTCCTCTGTCAATCATCTGTTTCTTAGATGACTGTGCTGGCTCCCATCTACTCTGTCAGAGTGCTTTAGCGACCTGAGCCTGATTATTTCTTAGGGTGAGCTGATGATGATTATGCCTCAGGACTTGCAGAGGCAACACAGGACCTCAGGACACTGGACCCACCATGGGCAGCATCTTGTGAGGCTCCAAATCGCATTTCTATTTTATTTCACCCTAGGTACAAGCACATAGCCAACTTGTGCAGTGTGCATTACCTCGATGACATATGGCCTTCAGCTCAGGCCCATCTCGTCATTCAAGTCAAGGTTGCTGTTCACATGGCAAAGCCCACGACCCACCTCAGGACGCCATAAATGCTGTTATTTCATACTGGTTGCTTCAGAGACTGGGGCTTTTCTTTCAGGAAACTGTTCTGTAGAGATCTTTCTCCCTTTCCAGGATGATGCCTTTTTCGTTTTCCTTCAAGTTACATTATCTGATCGACTGTGCTTCAAACAAACAAATAAACAAATACCAGCTACTTTATGGGAGTTTAATATATATCATTTTTCACTCATGTTTTTATATTTTGATTATATCTCTTTGAACTTAAAAACAACATTAGATGGTGTCTTAGTCACTGTCCTGTTGCTGTGAAGAGACACCATGGCCAAGGCAACCCTTATAAAAGAAAGCATTTAACTGGGGACTTACTTATAGTTTCAGAGGCGTACCTATTACTGTCATGGCAGGGAGCATGGTGGCATGCAAGCAGAGGCTGGAGCAGTAGCTTAAAATTCTACATTCCTGATATGTAGGCAGAATGGCAGAGAGCCTGGACTTGGCATGGGCTTTTGAAACCTTAAAGCCCAGCCCCAGTGATATACCGCCTCCAACAAGGCCATGCCCACTACAAGGCCACACCCACTCCAACAAAGCCACACCTATTTCAGCAAGGCCACACCTCCTAGCCCTTTCAAACAGGTCCACTCCCTGGTGACTAAGCATTCAAATACATGAGCCTATCGGGGCCATTCTTAGTCAAACCACTACGGCTGGCTTTATAAATTTTTTACCTAGAGAGTAATAGTATTCTCTAGATTATCCTAGCACTTGCGTTGCTGTTTGCTCAAGGTTATATGTGTTTCCTTGGCATCTTAGACAGCCACATAGAGTAGTGCTTACATGGAAAGTTCTAATTTGCCTGCTCAGCTGTAAGTGTCTCAGTCTTCTTAAGCCATTCACTGCCCCTGTCCTCCCCGTAGGAACACTGAACCCTGCTAGGACTACAGTGAGAACCCTTCTGTTCGGGCTGGGTGTATCTCTCCGTGGTAAAGTACTGCTTAGCATGCACATGACCCTGGGTTTTATCTCCACCCCAACATTTTTTTTAAAGTTAATTTTTGTGCAAGTAAGGGATGAGGGCCTAGTTTTACTCTACTACATGTGGCCATCCAGTGGAGCATCAAAAGTCTTAATGGTCTTACCCAACTGCGAATCCTATGACCTACAAGAGCAGTGTGCCGGGTAAGGTGTACAGCAGAGGTACGACTATCATTGGAGTAAACAGTTGTTCCCTGATTGGGTGGCCCACAGGAGGGGATACGTACGTACCATTGGAAACCTGGCTAAAAACCCATGTCAGGGCAGGTCATAGGTCCTCTGGGGAACTGAACACTGTTGTTTAGTTACGATCACATAGCATTGAGCTGCCTTCTTACTATCTATGTTTATATCTAGAGATACATGTTACCCTCAGCAATAATCAGACAAGCGTCTCCTCCCGATGATCATTGGTGAATACAGAGACCGTAAGCAGGTGCTGAAAATAAGTGACAGATGAGTGCTTGGCTCTAACAAGACATTTATACCATTCCCTCCACGGCTCAGGGGATGCTACAAAAGAGGCGTGGAAGTTATGGGGAATGGTTAGGAGAAGTCATCTTCTGGGCAAGACAATGGTTGTAATCACAGTTCACATCAGCTGCTGAAACCTGGGCTGGGCCTGAATACAAATGGGCCCCTCTGTGGCCGACATGGATGGAAAAGGGGCTGGGGGACCTACTTTTCTCCCCCCAACTATTTGCTACCAATAGATTAGGGAGAGGGGGCTCATAGCCTTCTGCTGTGTCCTACTGATGACTTCATCCAATTTCAGTAGAAAGTTGCAGCCCAGTATTCACACAGACTGCCCTGGTTAATTAAAATGGATCTCCAAGCATGCCCATGTTCCAACGACACTGTTTGACTCTGGTCCTCCCCTCCCTCTGGCTCTTACAATCTTTCTGCCCCTCTTGAAGGATCATTCCTAAGCCTTCAGGGGAGAAGGTGTGACACAGATGTCTCACTGGCACTTGTTCTCCGGGCAGCTCTTTTAAAAGAGCTGTGCAGGATTTCTTCTTCGGTGGATAAACTGTGCTGTCTCCGAAGCCTCTTACAGGCCTCCTGCTGATGCAGAAGAGTAGAAGGCTGCCAACTGCTGCAGGCCTACATGTTGGTTCTCAGAAAGGACATCGCCACTGCCTTCCTTTCTCTCTTACATTGACAGAAGATAGGGACAGATATTTGGCAAGACTCTCAAGTTGCCAGAGGAATAAAGGAGGAGAAGGGAATTTAAAATTAATTAAATTAAAATTAATTTACACCTGGAACCCTTAGTAAAGGGAAGGAAATTACAAAGTGGTAATTAAGCATCTAGCCCTGACTGGAATCAAACTCTTTTTTCTGTCTTCACAGACTTAGTTCACTTAGTGGGTGCACACAGTGTCTAATGCAGTCTCAGGAAAGTTTTACGGCAGCATACAATGAACTAAAGTTTAAGAAGATAAGGAGGTTCTATTCTGTTTGTTTGTTTGTTTTTTCGAGACAGAGTTTCTCTGTGTAGCCCTGGCTGTCCTGGAACTCCCTCTGTAGACCAGGCTGGCCTTGAACTCAGAAATCCACCTGCCTCTGCCTCCCAAGTGCTGGGATTAAAGACGTGCGCCACCACTGCCTGGCTGAGGTTCTATTCTGATGTATTTTTTTTGGAATTGTTACTGGTCAAAATAATATTTTAAAATTAAGTACTTGCACCCATTTAGCAGCCAGAAGAGTTCAAGGGAGAAATAATTAACAACATAAAAGTATCACCAAACCCATGTCAATTTTGTAGGGAAAAAAATGCTCTGTAAAAATCTATGTTCTAGGACTTTTGAATCACTGAGGAATACCTAAGTCATGATTCTAAAGCAATATTCTTCATCATTAAAAAGGAAGCCCACAAAATGCATATCACGTTTGACCTCAAAAAAAAAAAAAATTAGAGGTTACTTTCAAAAGATTCTGAGAGCCCCCAACTTCTTGGAAGATGAAGTTGAACCATGAGGCCATAAAAGCGATCAAGGATTCTGAGAATCGGAGTATGGGGCTCACTTCACTCAGCACATGCTTCTGTGCGTGAATGCAAGCATGTAGCAGGACAGCTCCATTCAGTGAGGTCTCTCCCCATCAGCAGCAGGAAGCTCTGCTGGGCTATGTGTGATCTCACTTTCCTAGAGTCCGGCCCACTCTTCAACAGCATAGATGCATTCTTGTTGCAGTTGAGTAGCTGGTATGTCTATCTTTCCTTCACTGTCTCCAGACTAGCTCCTTAAATCACTACAATGAGCCCAATAGCCTCTGGTTGTGCTCCTTGCCCAGTCAGGACCTCTTTAATGCCTCCACCCTGGTTTTTGTTGTTGTTTGTTTGTTTGTTTTATCTTTGGGGTTTTTTTGTAATCTATTTTCATGTGTATGGATGTTTTGCCTGTGTGTATGTCTGTTCACCAAATGTGTATCTGATGCTCTTGGATGCCAGATCCCCAAGACTGGAGTGATTGACAGTTGTGAGCTGCCATGTGGGTGCTGGGAATTGAATCTAGGTCCTTTGGAAGAGTAGCCAGTGTTCTTCACCATTGAGCCAACTCCACATCCTCTCCAGCCCTGTTCTTGACCCCCTTTATTTTCATAAACACATAAAAATGTTGCCAATAGAAATATGTGCTGCACCTTTATGAACTTGCAAACTGTTTTCAGGTTACCATGGGCCAATGGTTACAAGAAATGATAGGCCTGTCATGTTACACCTGATTGCTCCCTAACTGTAAGATTGCTCAAGGGTGTTAAAAGTTGAATGGATTGTATTTAAAACCAACTCAGAGCAATGTCATATTTTGACTATAGATTTCTTAAAAATAGACTTTTATGACGACTAAGGAAATTTAGACCATATGAAAGAAAAGGTGTTCTAAGCTAAAGTGAAATGTGGCACGAATTAACAGCCCTGAATTTTGCAATATGAATGTGTATAGCCAGTGATTCTTGCTAGAAGGTGAACCTTATTCAGGATATCTTCAGCCCCTGTCTGTCTTACTCAACATCGCTCAGATGAACTATTCTTCTAAGCCTACACATTGCAATTCTTTTCCTATGATCTGCACATAGCTACAAATATTACTCAGTAAAGGTTGAATCTGGAGCTAGAGTTGTCTGGTCTGCACTTACTGTCAGGCTTGAGCAAGCCTCTCCTCTGTCCTGTGAGTTTTTCTTAGGATGAAGTGTGGGTGAGTTTATCAAATGCCTTATAAGCGTGACTGGTACAAACTGTGCTCTCATTAAATACTGTCATCATGTGTGCGATATTTATCATTGGGTAGAGCAGGGAGTGGCAAACGGTGGCTCTTGAGTCTAATCTGGCTTCTCTGATCTGTATAATATGCAAGCAAAGAATGTTTACATATGTAAAAGTTCATAAGCAAGAATAAAAGACAAATCCCATCAAAGATATATGTGGCCCATAAGGTAAAAGCATTGTCTGTTAATTAACATAAGTTTCCCATTTCCTTGATTAGAGGGTGATTTTTAATTGGAATATTTAATCTATTTACAATTAATGTAATTACTGGTCCAAGGTTTAAGCCATTCGTATGACTATTATTTTCATTTATTACCTGAGAAAATTGCTCCCCATTACTAACTCTCAAATCTTCTTTGGAGTTCATAGCACCTGCTAAATTTTCATTTTTTTCTCTTACTTAAAAACCAACAAACAAACTCAAGCCAGGTGTAGTTGCTCACACCTTTAGTCCCAGAAGGCAAAGGCAGGCAGATCTCTGTGAGTTCAAGGCCAACCTGGTCATCAGAGTGAGTTCCAGGACAGCCAGGGGCTATGTAGTGAGAGCCTGTCTCAAAGCAGAAACAAAACCTGTTAACAGTTACCTCAAGATTACACCATGACCTTAAACATAAACATCATAAACTACTGAGCATTAGTACTGTATCACCTCTCGGATAATATGAGAATCTTGAACACTTTATTTAATGCTATTGTTCCCTTCTTTGCTCTAGTTATCATAGATTTTAATTCTGTATAGATTTTTGTTTACTTCATATTTACTCTATGATGCTCTCTGTGCTCCACGAACTTCAGGGCCTGACTTTTAGGCATTCCTCTCCCCCTCCCCCTTTTTGTTTTTTGTTTTCTGTGTAGCCATGGCTGTCCTGGAACTCACTCTGTAGACCAGACTGGTCTCGAACTCAGAAATCCACCTGCTTCTGTTAAAGGCGTGTGCCACCACAGCCTGGTGGCATTTCCCTTTTTGAAGAACCCCTTTTAGAATTTCTTTGGATTTGGTTGGGTTGCTGAGAAATTCTTTCCCGATTTGTCTGAAAAGTCTTTTGTCTTCATTCCGGAGTCATTTCAGCTCCTGGGTCATGGATGGGCAGTGACTGTCTTTTAGTGCTTCACACATTGTTTTTGAAGTTTCCTGTGAGTCTTGCTGTTGCTTTGAAGTTCCTGTGCTCTTTCCTCTGGCAATGTTAAGGTTTTCTTTGCTTTCAGAAGTGTTCCTGTGATTGCCTAAGTATTGTTTCTTTGTTTTATCCTGTGAGAAGCTCACAGAGCTTCTTGAAGCTCTGCTTCTTTTTGTAGTTTCATCCTCTTTCCTGGTTAGTTCAGATCCATATTCCAGGCAAAATTTTTATCTGCTGTTGGGCCTAATTTTATACTAAACATACTGTTTCTAATCATCATGTTCCTGATCATGTACTACTCCACTTACTTCTAGAATTTTCTTTGGCCTCTTGGGGATTGAAGCTCTGGCATCTTGTTTCTTAACCACATTTATCATGTGTATTTAAAAGCTCCTACCTGGGTGGCAGGACTGCAAGATCATTTAAGCCAAGCATTTGGGAGTCAGAGGCAGGCAGATCTCTGCAAGTTCAAGGTCAATTTGCTCTGCACAACAAGCTCTAGGACATCCAGGGCGGCATAGAGATACCCTACCTCAACAAACAAACAAACAAACAAACAAACAAAGTCAGTAAAAGCCCAGAACTTATATGCCTAGACTGCTTACTGTAGTTAATTTTATCATCTATTATTGGACTCTTCTAGTTATTTGGCCCTATCTCTTGACATGGATGATAATTTTTCTGTAAGTTCTTTAAGACTTCCATATACCATTTTCAACTTCTATAGAGGCATTTCAGGCAGCAATAGGGTCTTCCTTACTGCTGGTGGATGTGGAAGACAGGCACATGCAAACACAGGAAATCACAATTCAGGAGGGCACTAATTATGTCATAAGAAAATTCAAGAAAAACATATTAGGCAGAAAGTATGCCATTTGCTCTTATTCTATCAAATTCTGAATAGTAAGTTGAATTCTTTCAGAAAAAAAAAAAGCGGCACATGATAAACCTTCCATTTGACATGGTTGTCAGCTAACAACATTTGAGAGTGAATGGAAGCAGCCATTACAGGAGCAGGAGGATGACATGGACCCTAAGCAATGGTGCAAGCAGCATAAACAAACAGTGCTCTAAAAGCAAACAAGACCATGCAGAGATAAGAGCATAGATACTGATCTAACACTTGACAATGTCCCAAAAGCTGCTTTCTTCTTACACTGAGGCTATGAAGCTGGTGAAGAACAGTCAAGAACAAGTATGATAGGAGGTGGTCCCAGCCTGTGGTAAAGACTAGTTACATACACACACAAGCAGGTACACGAGTACTCTGTGTGTCATCCTAAATCCCTGTCAATAAATCACTGTATGTCCCACAGACTTATGATTTTATAATAATATATACTTCTGGATCAAGTTGGCTATGTAGACAAAGATGTGTATGGACATTTGTGAGTGGTCCCTATATCATGGGCTTCTCTCTCCTGTTTGCAGAATTGAGCTTTCAGGGGTTTGAAATACAGCCTTCACCTTTTCACCAACATGAGTCCAGTATCTGGCAGAACTTTGATTCTCAAGATTATAAGATAGAAGAATATTTTATTCTGCTCTTCTGGTCCACTCTCTGGCCATCCCAGTGCCCAGAAAAAAATACACTGTTGTATTGCACCCCCCGCCCCCAATACAATACAAAACACAAAGCAAACACAACTATGGGCTTGATGTCCTGAGTTTACATGAACAGCCACAAAAGTTCTCCTGGCTCCTACTCCCAGGTACCCTCTGCCTGATGTCGTGAAAAGTTTGTAGTTTATGCCTCGAACCACCAATATCTCAGCTGAGAAACAAAAGAGCGTTTGACCTTAGCTTAGCCAGGAGCCACTGCTCATCTGAACCTTGATTTTTCTAAAGTTCATAGCTTTCCCAGCTCTCCATGGTCTTTAACACTTTCTTTTTTGTTTCTAATTGCTTCTTACTTTTTTGTGTGTGGCATTTTGGACACTGAATGGCCCCATGGGGGCCACCAGAGGGTGGCACTGTTTGAAAGGATTAGAAGAATTAAGAGGCGTGGCCTTGTTGGAGGAAATGTGTCACTAGGGGGTGGGCTTTGAGATTTCAAAAGCCCATAGCAAACCAAGAGTCTCAATCTCTCTCTCTCTCTTGCTCTCTCTCTCTCTCTCTCTCTCTCTCTCTCTCTCTCTCTCTCTGTGTGTGTCTAGGGATCAGAATGTAGAACTCTCAGATACTGCTTCAGCATCATGTCTGCCTGCATGCTGCCATGCCTCTTGCCATTATAATAATGGATGCACCCATGAAATTGTAAGCATGCCCTCTACTGCTTTCTTTTATGAGTGCTGCCTTGGTCATGGTGTCTCTTCACAGCAATAGAACAGTGAGTAAGGCAGGAAGGGAGAGTCGTTTTTCTTCCTGGGTGTGACTACTATAGGTTGTCCATGTTCTACTGGTTGACTCCATATGTATACGGGCAACAGAAATTAGACTACATGGGTTATAACAGAAGGAGGAGGAGGAGGAGGAGGAGGAGGAGGAGGAGGAGGAGGAGGAGGA
>JADRCH010000041.1:6589964-6748233 GCA_019843965.1 Rhynchomys soricoides
TAGGTATGCGTCCTGTAACACAGGAGCCATGCACACCTGTAGGTATGCGTCCTGTAACACAGGAGCCATCTGATGTAGGTGCTTCTCAGTTGATGCTGCTCGGAAGAAGTCTGCTGCCCAAGCGTGGGCACTCGGTGCATACACTGATGCAAGAGGAAGGTCTGAGAGTAGAAGATGTGGGGTCATGAGCAGAACTGTGTCCTCTGACCAATACACAGCCTTGAGTTGACTTCTAATTGGCAGGCTGCTCACATCTCACTGCCATTAAGAGGAGTGTGTTTCCTTTGTCTAAAGCGTTGAGTGCTTATGAATAGTAAGGATAGACTATCTGTAATTATTTTTTAATTATTAATGGTTTTGTTAGATCCTTTCCCTTTTACATTACATTTCTGTTAATGTAAGTTAAATCAAATGTACTTCAGTTCCCAAGCTTCTCCCCAATGTGTTTCTCATTGCTTCATACCATTACTTCAGCTGTCTGTGAGGTGTCTCTGAAAGAGCCACCCTTACTGTGCTAACAGATTCAGGTACTGTCTGCCAACACACATCCGCTGGCCACAGCATTAGTCATGATCAAATTGTTAAATTCCCAATGGGGTCCAGTGTCAGAGTCCTGGCACGTGCCAAAGCTTACGGCTCTTAGCCACCGTCTCAAAGGTAAACACAGGAACATCGATTTTTATTTGGAGTCCTAGGTGAAAGTCTTTTAACATTTTACATGTGCAAAGACTTTTCACTTAACTGGAAGCTAAGTGAGGAGAAAGGGGTAAGTTTGAAAAGAATTAGAGGAAAAGAAACCTGATGTCTAAGTTTAGTGGTCGGACTAAAGGCCCTGCTGAGTAATGTAATCAGAATAAATACCCAGTATTTGGAAATTAAGGGGAAAATGACACTCAAAAATGTATGGAAGAAAGCTTTCCTTTGAGAGAAGAAAAACCCCATCATTTAATCAATTTTTCATCAGCAGCAGAATGGCTTTTGAAGGCACTTCATCCCCTCGGAGAAGCTGTCCAGGGCCTGTTATTTACCATGGGACCTGGTATCAGATCTAGTGTTAAACATCCCACACAAATTCAGGTATAATAGTCCCAGTGAACAAAAAGACAAAGAAGAGACAATGGACGAGGTTTTAAATTTTGTTTTATTTTATATAACACTCAGCCTGAAGATTGCAGTCTGAGAAGAAACTGGCAAGTGACTGGTCAGGACTGGACGGAGCCAAGAGGGGTGAAAGGTCTGAGGTGCTGGAGGAGGCAGGAAGCCTCAAGGAACCTTAGTTGTAAAGAAGGAACTAGGTCTCCAAAAAGTACACAGGTAACATACAGTGGACCGAACACAAAAGCTGCTAAAAATGACTGGATAAATTATGCAAAGGGATTTCTGGATTTCTTTCACGTAATTAAGTTTCGATTTCTTACATTTATTTTCGTTCCAAGAAGCACAAGGCGCCAATGACTGCAAAAGTCTTCATTGATTGTTCCAATGCTTTCTGTTAGATTTCGTGACTGGACTTAACTTTGAACAGAGGCAAGCACACTGACTGGACCGTGGAAATTCCCTGGGAGGAAAAAGAGTTTACCTGGAGGGTAAACACAGGGTAGTCTGCAGGAGGTTAGGAAGAAGGACTGGGCCCTTAAGCTTTCTGGGAGAAGAGAGAAGGGGAATCTCTCTCTCTCTCTCTCTCTCTCTCTCTCTCTCTCTCTCTCTCTCTGTGTGTGTGTGTGTTCAAAGATGTGTAGATTCGCAGAGATGTGTGCTCTCTGCAGAGTTGAGAGAGGAGGGAACTTCGGTCCTCTATGCCAGGCTCCTCCATTCCAGTATCCGTCTTGTCAGAGGATCCAATCAGCATCACTCCTGGCCACTCTGAGCCACAGCAAACTCACCTGGGAGCCCCGGGGCTGCTGGCTAACCTCCTCCCATTACCAGAGAGAGCTTTTCTTGAAATGTGTCTCTGCTCTCTTTCCCCACCAACTAAAGGGGGGCTTGTTTGCATTCCTTTTGTACCTCCTCAGCTCGTACTCCTCTCCCCTGTCTGGTATGCACAAGCCTTACGCTTGGCTCAGGCTCAAGTCTCCTAGTCACCTGAGCTCTCTCTGCTAACCGTAACATTTTGACCTTCTTTGCCCAGTGGGTTCAGGAGGTGGGGGATGGAGGAGGTTGTGAGCTCTTTCGAACCTTCTGGGAAGTGCCATATGTGGAGAGATCTGAAGGCTTCTAACCTCTAAGGGGAAAATTAAACCAAAAACCTAAGTGGTGTTGAACAAGGGAAGGTGTCTTGGAGAAACTGTTGACCCCTCTTTCAACATCCAGCACCAGGAGTGTCCTTTCCTGGCGTTTTCACAGATCCTTGGTAGTCCAAAAACTCTCGATTTCCGAGCTCCTTTCCTCCCCCTTTTCTTTTCTTTTTCTGGTTTCCTTTTCTTTTTCTTTTCAGGTACAGCCAAGGCTCAGGACTTTTATCGTTCTCCCATATCTCATCAGTGTCCAGTGACAGTGTTTGGTGGGGGTGGGAGTGGAGGGCTCGTCCTCCTGCAGAATCTGAAGCAAGTTGGCCGATCACCTTGCATTTAGTAATGTGGAAAACGGGACTTAAGGATTCATCCGTCTCTTTCCCATGCTCATTTAACCCGAGTGTGTTGGCGCACTGAATAGGGCAGACTTGTCTTTTGAGAAATCTTTCTTGTAGTGCATTTCAATTCTGTTTGAAATACAAAGAAATCACACTGCCCTTAATAAATTAAATTTTAATAAAACACATTACGTCCAGTAAAATATGAATGCACTACTTAAAATTTTAATAGTAAATTAAGACCCAGAAAGGAGGAGACAGTGGTTTGTCCCCCTGGGATGGCGTTGGGCATCAGTCGATTTCTGGGTAGGGGGTGGGATTGTAGTGAAGGAACCCTGCTGCTGCCGCCAGGAGTGCTTGGTGGACTCCTCTTGGCCTGGAGGGAGGCAGTTCACATCTGTCAGCATCTGGCAGTAGATCGGACAGAAGCTACTGTCAAACAAAGAGGCTGGGTGGGAAGAAAGAGAAGCCCCTGCTCTAATCACTCAGTTGATATGCTTTCCCGCCCCCTTTCGATTTGCCTAAGTAGGAGTGTAGGTCGGCAGACACATTGAGTTTGGGATAGGAAGGTTTACAGACAACTGCACATTGAGGTCATCTTTAACAAGTTTGTAATCTGGGTCCAATTCCACTTTTTTTTTTTTTTTTTTTTTTGCCAACTTTCCAGCACCTCGAATTTCCCTGCTTAGCAGGGGGTTCGGGGGGGGGGGGGGGGGGGGGGGTGGGGGGGTGGGATGGATGGATCTGGATTCTTTTCCCCAGATCAGCTTTCACATTCTACAGCTGCTCAAGTACTTTCCAGCAAAGCCTGTGGGCGAGACTGAAATGGGTTTTATTGATGTGACCGTGAGCATGTTGGTATTCTGGACACTCCTGAAGGGAGAGATTGCAAGGCTGCCAGTCTTACCAGGAAGGAAGCATTGCATCTTCTCTCTAATGCAACACAATCAGTGGTGTTCATTTTTCACTTTGAGAAGGAGAAGAAGTGAGACTCTGACTTGACTCTGAAAGGAAGGAAGGAGACAGAGGACCCGTCCAAGAGGCAGGAACTAATTTCTCTCCAGTCACACACTCACTTTCACTTGGTAGTTAACAATGGATGTTTCTTTTCTTGTCTGGAATTAGAGATATCACTGAAAAAAATATTTCAGAGCTGAATAGTTATTTAAGGCTAACTTAATGATATATGGAATCTAATCATCAGAACATTTTTTTCATGGAAGTGTTCTTGCTCAAAGAAATAGTTTAGTCAGTAAATTTCATATTAAGCAAAGTTTGTCCAGTCAGTTCAACAGTATCCTCTCTAGTTCATGAATTTATTACACTATCTTATTTACCATATAAAGTGGTGACAAGTGTTTAGCATTTTGGAGATCAGTTGTCAGTTGGTATTAAAATCAAGATTAATTCATATTAACGATATGCATTTCTCAATACTCCCAGATGACAACATACATTAATACAACTATTACAAGTGATTAAGCACAAAGAAGGAGGAGGGACAAAGAGAGGTTCAAAACACCCAAAATATTTGATTTTGCAATTCAAGTTCAGCAGACTGTTGCCACAATAGTGTTTGGGCAACTCCTCTGGGCTGCTTTTGACTTTACATCTAATTAGACACCTAATGAAAGAGAAGAATTCTTTCCCCATGTGGCTTTCCTCCTTGGTATCTTTTGTGCCTTTATTTATACACATAAACACACTATTTAGGAGTTGAAATACCACAAAGTTTTTAAAATTCTTTTCTGTAGTTCACTCACTGTAACAATCTGGGGGAACTAGGTGGGTGAGAACATTTGTCTTCCTGCTGTTTCCTACTCTGCTCAGAATTTCTTTGGGCATGTGGTCCTTCCTCACTCAATACTGATAGAAAACACACCCACATATTTTAATGGATTTTTATTAGGCATTTGAGATGCTCAACAGTTTATACTAATTAGACCATCCAAAGCCTTTTGAAGATTAAGCAAATTGGACAACCCTTGTTAATTAGAACATAATTTGAAGTTTGAAATTATATCACTGATGAAGTGGTCTAATTAGTAAGACGATATGTTAATGGACCAGTGAGACACCGGCAGTGGAGTTTGGCATGGACCTCTCTAAGGCATGTACAAAAATTCTCTCCCTTATACTGGCATTAATAAAAGATTTCTATAGACTCCAGCTTTTCCACAATGACATACAATTTATACACACACAATGCCCACAGTGCTGTTCATTTTTCCACTATTATGAAAACTAATAAATTCGTCAAGCTGAATTAAGCATACAAATCAGACGAGGCATAGCAGATTACACGGTGAGGCTCGGTGTCTCCCGAGCCTAAATGAAATTTCAATCTAATAATTCCTTCCTGGCTGGGTCATAATTTGTTTAGAGATGCTGTTGGGCTTCTTTCAAAGCGCTATTCACACTATAATTAAATGATACTCAAGCTTTTAACTTTGATTTATTTCATTTCGCGAAGCTTGAGACAGTGAGAACTGCACAATGTTATTTTTTTTTTATTTCCTTGAAAATTACCTTGGCTGTTGAGGTAGAAATTAAACACCCAGGCACTTACTTGAACAGCCTTGCGCACAGCCACGTTCTTTCATGTCAACACCCCCTTCTCCGAGTCCCGTGCCCAGGCTTCTCAGGGCTCTCAGTGGAGAACATGGCTCATAGGAATCCCCTTTGGCTACTGTTTATTATTTTCCTTTACGCAGGGGAAGAGAAAGGCGGGCTCCAGACTGGCGAAGAAAAGCGGCAGAGATTTAAGGACCACGGACAGATCCCGCCGCGTAGTCAAAGCTGAGGCTTTCTTTGGGGGAACTCCTTCTATAGCTTGCCTAACTTGAACCAGCCAGCCCCGGCCTGGATGAGGTCAGGGAGGATCCGCGGTTTCCTGCTCGCCGCTACCGCCGCAGGGCTTCCGGGTGCTGACTCCCAGAGGGCTCCCCTTTCCGTGCTTGCCCTCCACTTTGTTTTTGTCCTAGCGCGCCAGCGCCTCTTAGGCCTGCCGCCTGCTCTCGCACCTGCTGGCCTTCCCAAGCTCCCAGCGCCTGCACCTGCTCCGGATCACCCCTGTCCCGGACCGGCCACCCGCAGGTCCTCACCGGTATCTGTACCCAGTGTCTTCCACGCTCTGGAAGGTGAGCGTAGCCCCAAACACCGCAGGACTTAGAGGAAGGATGAGAACGTGAAGGAGAGTAACTAGGTTGTGTTTGGGGGGGTGGGGTCGGGCCACACTGCTTTTGAACTGGAACTCAGAATGTGTGTCCACTTCCAGGAAAAGTGGTTTGCACTAGCACAAAAGTGCGAGCAAAGGGTAAGCTAAAAATAGTCTCTGCACACAGCGACTGTGGAAATGAAGATAAGTGGGACTTACGCCAGCCCCTGAGTGTGTGTGTGTGTGTGTGTGTTCGCGCGCATACGTGAGAGAGAGCGTGTGTGTGTGTGTGTGTGTGTGTGTGTGTGTGTGTTTTGTGGTGGTGGTGGTGGTGGTGGTGGCATTTGGCAGCACATGCTTTCTGTGTTTCTGGCCCTTCTCTTCCTGTCAGTTGCTCCTTTTCCTTTGATTGTAGCTAATGAAGAATAATACATCCAGAGTCAGGGTTTGCCAGGGGATCCTCCCAAGTCCCAGCTCACCCTGTACTGGACATAGGGAGGAGGTGGAAAAGAGAGGGGGTGGGGTGAGGAGCAATCTGTACATGTGTTAGAAGGGAATATGCCCATAAAGGGGGGAGTCGCATGCGCACAGACGGCCCTAACGGGCTGTGTGGCTGTCCAATCCGCTGAGAGCTGAGGGAAATCGAGGGAGAGAAAGCCCTGCAGCCGGGCAGACGCGCGTCTTTCTGCACTAGGCACCCGCCGGGCGGTGGGATGCGAAGCCCAGGGCTGACCTCAGCACCCATCAAGCCGTTAGCTCAGAGCAGAGCGGAGGACCCGGGTCGCCACAGCGTCTAGATCCTCATCAGTGTCCCGCAGCTGGGGAATCAGGGTCACTGGAGCTGACGGGAGGGGAGGGCCTCTGAAACTTAGTGGTAAGCAGAGGGCAGGAGAGCAGGTGCCCAGGTAAGGTGCACCTCACAGTACAGGGCCAGTCGCGTCCAAGGTTGGCTTGGAACGCAACTTTTAGGGGGAGTTTCTTTCCTAGGGAGGCAGAAGCAGCGGGAGGGGCTGGAGGCTGGCATTTAGACGACTGGCACTGCCGAGTGACCTGAAGCACCGACCTGGCTAGTTGGGTGGGGTTGAGCTGGGGCGCGATTGGAAGCAGGAGTTGCGGGCGGGCGCGGTGTAGGAGTGGTAATAGCCGAGCGGGTGCCGGGGCAGGGAAGGCAGCGGTCCCGTAGCGGAGCGAGAGGGGCGGGTGCAGGGAGAACTGAAAGGACCCGGAGCCTGGGGGAGCCAAGGGGGAGCCAGGGAGGGGAGAAACTCACCCAGAGCCAGTGCTTCCTGGCAGGGGAGGGCGGGGGAGGGAAGGAGGGGGAGGACGGGCGGGGGGCAGGCGCGGGAAGAGGGGACTATAACTTCACGGCCTCGACGAGCTGGGGCACTTTAGGGCGCTGAGGTCTGAAGCCAGCGCCACCCGGAGCAAGGCAACAGCTAGGGCAGACCTAGCAGGCGACACAGGAGCAGAGCTAGCGGCCAGACTGGGAGAGCCGAGCTTGGAAGCGGTGGCGGCTGAGCACAACTTTGCAGTGTTGTCCCCTCTGCTGCTCCCGCCGGGTACTTCTCCGGAGGGTCGGGTAGCTGGGACCGGAGTGCGCCAGCGACGAGCTCACCGCGCAAGGAAAGATGATGATGATGTCCCTGAACAGCAAGCAGGCGTTCAGCATGCCTCACGCCGGCAGCCTGCACGTGGAGCCCAAGTACTCGGCGCTGCACAGTGCCTCCCCGGGCTCCTCCGCGCCCGCGGCGCCCTCCGCCAGTTCCCCTAGCAGCTCCAGCAACACTGGCGGCGGCGGCGGTGGCGGCGGTGGCGGCGGCGGCGGAGGCCGGAGCAGCAGTTCCAGCAGCAGCGGCAGCGGCGGTGGCGGCGGCGGGGGCTCGGAGGCGATGCGGAGAGCTTGTCTTCCAACCCCACCGGTGCGTATGTCTGCATAATCACCGCTTAAAGGCACATTTTGACAGCCTCCTTTATCTGCTTGATGTTTTTTTCATGTCTGCACAGCAAATCACCCCACACCTCCAACCAATCCCCCCTCTCTTAAGTATTCAACGGGTCTTTGCCTTTCATATTAATTTTTATGACCTGGGATGCTGCCTGTGTGCGTGTTGTGCGTGTTGTGTTGTGTTGTATTGTGTTGTCTGTGGCTCACTTTTCCTCCCCCTGCACATTGGTTTCTCGCTTAGGCTTCCCTTCTCTTCTTGCTGCCGAGAGTTTCAGGATCATTGGTGTTATTATTATTTTAACGTTCTGGGAATGTTGTAGGCGCGGTGGCGGTGGCGAGCCCTGGGCCGGGGGCTTCCGGAGAGAGCGCGCACAATTCCCTGCTGTGCGTAATGTGTGCCTTCTACTTACAATTGCAGAGCAATATATTCGGCGGGCTGGATGAGAGTCTGCTGGCCCGTGCCGAGGCTCTGGCCGCCGTGGACATCGTCTCCCAGAGTAAGAGCCACCACCACCATCCGCCCCACCACAGCCCTTTCAAGCCGGACGCCACTTACCATACCATGAACACCATCCCGTGCACGTCGGCTGCCTCCTCTTCATCTGTGCCCATCTCGCACCCGTCCGCTCTGGCTGGCACCCACCATCACCATCACCACCACCATCATCACCACCACCAGCCGCACCAGGCCCTGGAGGGCGAGCTGCTGGAGCACCTGAGCCCCGGGCTAGCCCTGGGAGCCATGGCGGGCCCCGACGGCACGGTGGTGTCCACTCCGGCTCACGCACCGCACATGGCCACCATGAACCCCATGCACCAAGCAGCCCTGAGCATGGCCCACGCGCACGGGCTGCCCTCACACATGGGCTGCATGAGCGACGTGGATGCAGACCCGCGGGACCTGGAGGCGTTCGCCGAGCGCTTCAAGCAGCGACGCATCAAGCTGGGAGTGACCCAGGCAGATGTGGGTTCGGCGCTGGCCAACCTCAAGATCCCGGGCGTGGGTTCGCTCAGCCAGAGCACCATCTGCAGGTTTGAGTCTCTCACGCTGTCGCACAACAACATGATCGCACTCAAGCCCATCCTGCAGGCGTGGCTGGAGGAAGCAGAGAAATCCCACCGCGAGAAGCTCACCAAGCCGGAGCTCTTCAATGGCGCGGAGAAGAAGCGCAAGCGCACGTCCATCGCGGCGCCCGAGAAGCGCTCGCTGGAAGCCTATTTCGCCATCCAGCCAAGGCCCTCCTCGGAGAAGATCGCGGCCATCGCCGAGAAGCTCGATCTCAAGAAAAACGTGGTGCGTGTCTGGTTCTGCAACCAGAGGCAGAAACAGAAGAGAATGAAATACTCTGCCGGCATTTAGGGACCCTTCTCCAGTGATGGCTCTTTCCCTTCGTCCTCTCTTCTCTTAACCCCCCTCTTGTCTCTCCTGCCTCTTTTCTTTCTACTTTGGCTATCAGAAACAATTCCGGTAAATGTGAACCCAGACCAAGCCAGGAGCAAAGAAGCAAGCAGCTGAGCCCCAAATCAGAGCGATGTGAACTGGTTTCGCAAAGAGAAGAAAAAACAAAACCACAAACAACACAACACTAAAAGGAATTTGTCAAGTTGTAGCAGAGCTGTCCCCTTTAACCTCACCTCGGCTGCTCGGCTTCATCAGAGGAAGCGTGGAGCTGGCTGTCAACAGGAAGGCAGAGGGACAAGCTTTTGAAAACCCCGCAAGAATGAGCAAGTAAGATTTGTTTTTATTCTTACAGACGTCACCTTGTTCACGTTTAAAAGTACACTTTGCAGCTATTTTTCAGAAATAGAAATTGATTCAGGACTGAAACTCGAAGCTAGAGTTGATGCTTAATGTGATATGATAGAGACGTCTCTAAAGTATTTTGAATTAAAAGAAAGATGGCAGATTTTCTGCATTTACACTGTATATTATATATATATTTTTATTGTGGTTCTTAATCGCTTTCTTCCTTCTCTGAAGTGTTAATGCTTACGGAAGGAGCTGCGCCTGCTGTGTTCACTGATCTTGACAGCTATTATTAGATAATACCGTACAACCCTCTGTAAATTATTAATTTATCTCTCTGGCAACTTAATTTTGTGCACATTCTAATTAATTAAACTTCTTTAGTCTGAAAAATAAAACCGGCGGATACGTATAGCTAGTGATGCTCAAACATGTTTTTTCTTTTTTCTTTTGTTTGATGAGTTTCCTGGATTTTTTACAGCTTCCCACTTAGACTGTGTTCTCTTTGGCCTAGTTGTATATTCTCACTTTGAATGAAGATTGTTTCTTCCCTTTGTTTTTAACTGGTAGTGTTCTAATTTGTGAGCTGACACTCGATAATTGATGTCTTAATCGTGTTAGACCTGATTCACTGTCCAAAGTCTTGTTTACTTTCTTACATATTTAATGGGGATTCCCATGTTGTCCCCACAGCACACGTGCGCTCTCACTCACCTTACATGCCTACACACAGACACACGCACACGTCTCTAATGGAAAGGAAGGAGCCGTTGGAAGTACGAGTGATGACCAGTGTGCCCTTTTCCAGCCTTAGGTGCGTGCTTCACTCGGTGCTCACTCTGCTGGATTCTAAGACCTCACCACGGTATTTCAGTCTCCCAGTTTTCAATTGCTTTGTTACTACATTTTGACCTTTATGGGAATCCTTCAGTTATTCCTTTAGGAGGTTTTTTTGTAGGGGGAAAATTTTGGAACTATGAGAAAGACAGTGCACTGCTTGTAAATTCACAGTGTTTGGTAGAATCCTTTTGGAGCACACACACAAAAAATAGGTACACAGTGACTGGTACCTTAACTATTGTAAATATTTCATTCAAAATGATGCACATATAAATATATTCTTACAGAATTTGCTGTAATTGCTGATCCATTTGAGGCTCTCCAAAGTTCTGAGTTCTGTATATGATCTCTCGTTTCTCGTTTTTGTTAATGGATTATTTACTATAGTAATGTATTAAGTTATTTTTGGGTGTTGTTTCATTGTCGTTCATCGAAGAGATGATTTTAATGTTTTACTGGCAAAGTATGCTGCTTTTTTCATTAAAATATGCTATTAATATTAAATGACTTTTAAAACGTGATGCAGTTCTTAATCATTTATGTGGGAATTATTTTGGTGCTGATTCTTGGAATAGACTGGAACACAGAGTGGCCACTGTTAAGATGTGGCTTGGACTTTGTGAGAGGCAACTCCCTGAGAAAGGATAAGAGAACAACAGTTTATAATATCCCGTTAATGGTTGGAGCTCATCTCACAGGCCACTTTGCCTTTTAGCTTAGATGAAATCATGGTGTCTGGCTCCAGATAGCTCCTCTGGAGTCCTTTCTTCAGACTTGAAATAATTCTCTTACAAAGCCAAGGTCAGACGGAAACTATTTCAGCCACCCCTTCCCATCCCCCCTGAGGCAAAGGAAGAAAGGAGCTCAGCCCACTTTTCAGTAGCTGTGGGAGGCTGGGTGTGGTGACAGTGGGGGGCAGGACGCGGTGGACAAGGAGAGGAGCTCAACCCCTACAGTTCTCAGTTCTTTAGCCTGTCCTGGAGATCAACACACCAGCCACAGGAGAAAGCACCTGGGGTTCCGGCAGGTGAATAAAGTCTCTGTCTTGGTACCCTCTGTCTCCATTTTCCCCCATCCCCCGTAACCTTTAAGGAAACTAACATTACTGCAATAGACAGGGTGTGGCTGAGGAAAATCCTGGGTGGTTAAAAGGAACAAACTTTTGCCCCTTTTTGTGACTTTGTCTGGCACAGGAGCTGGAGGAGGTCTATTAAACATTGATGTGGCCGTGGGATTCTGCCCAGGGGGCACAGCCGCTTCCTTTTCTAATCCTACTTTAAGACAATTCTTCTCCCATTGTAACAATTTTCAGGTTCTTCACAATAGTTGGGCAATGTATTAGGCTTTCGACGTTTATTTTTTTCTAGTAAGGCTATGATTTGTGTTTTTACACACCATCCATAGTTCATGGAATTAATTGGCATGAGAGCATTATATTAATGTATAGATTAAACAAGAAGAGAGAAGCAGGTACTGACCCATCCTAAACACACTCTCTGAGGATAACTCTTCTTAACTATATTGGCCTTCCCCATATGAATCTGTCATGATATGTCTCTTTATTTGGAAGAAGCTAAGAAAACACCCCACAAATATATGAAAAATGTTACACTGGCCCAATTAAATGCTGCAGGAAAACTGATTATTATTCCAGACGGACAAAAATAGTTTATAGAACCTGGATTGCACATGCCTGAAGAGACCATTTCTTCTATAACTGAAACAAAGTACATGCCTCAAAAACAAGATCCAAGCGTCCATTTAGATTGAATGAGATGCACTTCATAGGTTTGGGGGAAAAAAACCACTGGCATATAGTGGTTTAGGACAAGAAACTGTAAATGTAGGCACACTGACATTGGTGGTTTGGTTTTATTCCTGTGTTTAGGAGGGCAGAAAGTTCTGTCTTCCATTTCTGTCCCCATCCTCGGTTTCAGGTTTCCTGAAACTCTTTTTCAGACAGCTCTAATCTCAGCAGTCTGTGAAGCAATTTCAGCACCATGGCCAGTGACCGTGGGCTGAGCAGGGAGCGCTCCTACAACTAAGGAGCTAAAGAACTTTTCACCTTGTTTGTTTGTTTGTCTCCCCCGCCCCCCCATTTCAGACCAGAGATAATGAGAGGAATAAGTTGAATGTGTAGTAGATCACATTTTCTGATATGGAGTAGGAGTGATTTCCATAAGTAATTTTCGTTTTCTGATGTGTGGGTTTTAAATAATGAAGGTTTGCCCACCAAGAATTAGATGACAGAAGATTGGTAGGTGTGCTAGTGTCTTCATACGACAAATAAACCATCTCGCAGTGTAGTCACACAAACTCAGTAAACCGAGAAATGTTTTTTGAACAGACGTATAATAGATGTTTATTCTCCTTGGTTCATTTTGAAGTATAAAGCAACTTACACACATACTTGCATGGACAAAATTCTTATGAGTTGGAGAACTTTTTACTTCAATAGTTAAGACTGAAGTCTCATATTTCTCTCTAATTTACCAAGTTCTTATTTATATTCCTGAATTTTTAAAACTATCACACTTTCAGCTCATTTGTCCATTATTAAGAGACTGCTTAAATGTGTGTTTTATGGAAACATTAGAATTTCTAAAAAACCAAATATATTCTGAAAGCTTTTATTAACGAGAGTTGCAGAGATATACAAAGCCAAAGATTTGGAGAGGAGAAAGTTGGGCTTAGTGAAGGATTCAAAGGTAAGAATAGACTAAATTAAGCAAATTCTTGAGAAATATTCATCTGGTATTGATTTTCAGTGTACTCAAGAATACACAGCAGAACATGTCTGAAATCTTTGCCATATCAACCGAAGCCATCAGCATTCATGACTAATTTTGTATTTTCCCTTAAGGCCACAATTGCTCTCTGGCTGCAAAGAGATATATGATGGACTGGCTTAGCAGCCCACTTAGTGATCCTAAATCTCCTGTTTCAGAACTGTCTAGTTTCTTTTTGTTAACTTCTGTAAAAGCAAATAATTTGATCTTTTTGTGTATATGACCACATAAACCCACACTGAAATAAAAAAAAATCACCAAGATGGGGCATGGTGGTGTACCTTGTAGTTATAGAACTCAGGAGTCTAAGACAGAAAATCAAGAGTTCAAAACCTGTTTGGGACACATGCAGAGTTCAAGGCCATCTCAGGCTACCTACTAAGATCCTGTTGCAAAAAGCAGAAAGCAAAACAACATATCATACACACGCTCATTGATATTTAAGTACTCTCTACCATACAGTACTATAACTAGACAGGAAGACTATAGCTGCTACTGAAAGTTATCGATTTTCCCACATATTGCTTAACGAAAATTAATGAAGACATGAAGATGTGAATAAAATAATTAAAATTTAGAAACTTCTCTCTTATTTTATATAAAATACATTTAAGAATGAATAACAGGCACGATGGCTTGCACTTATAATCCCTGCATGTGGGCAGAGCTGAGGCAGGAGTGTTGCTGCAAGCTTGTGGCCATCCTGGACTACTTGTGGCCATCCTGGGCTACTTAGTGAATTCCCGGCCAGCCACAAAACCCTACTTCAAAACAAAATGAAGCAAATCTAAAGTAAAATAAATAATAGTATATTGTAAGTTCTATTTTTGCATCAAGTTCAGTTTCTGTGATTTTTTTCCCCCAGATAATTGAACTGGGGGTATAATAAGATACAATGTCTTATTTCAAACTTCAGATGAGTTTATTAAATATTTTTATGTATTGGGAAAACTCTCAAGGAGGGAGGGACAAGAGCAATGAAGGACAAAATGTCTCACCCTATTTTATAAGACATTCTGTTTAAACCTCAAACTTCTTAGGCAGGTCATGATAAAGGCTTAGAAACTTGTTTCTGTAATTACTTGGCCCAAGTGATGTCTAACTCTAGGCAAAGAATTCACACTAGAGCACTAAACTTCACTTTATATTGTAGCTTGCCATGAAGGGAGGGGCTGCCACAAAAAGTAGAACTAGGTGGAGAATGCTTCCCATAGAACAAAAAGGGGGACAAAGGTTTCTGGTTGGTTGTGATGTCTGTGAAATCTGCATTTGTCAAGAGACAGATTTATAGCATTGAGAAAAATATTGCTACATTTTCCCTGCTTTGCCCCCTTAAAAGAGTCATTCCCAGTACTGAAAGTCTATTATGAGTGAATTAATAAATTACACAGCGAATTATTAAATCCAGATAATTACAAGGAATAAGTAAGTAATCATTAGTTATCTCAGCTAATTACTGTGGGTCAGAGCCAGCCAGAATGGGAAATCCTCCCCGGGAATTGAAATTAACTTTGCACGGCAAGTCTCTCTGCTTGACATCCTTACTCTGCAGGCGCATGGCAGCTCCCCTGTGAGCCAGCCTTTCTATTTAACTTGGAGAGAATAGAAATAAAATTAAGTGGCAATGTGATAATAGGAAACTGCTCAGAAAGCAAACTGTGGGTTTTATTCTGTACTTCCTGTGCCCGGAGATGAAAAGGTTTATTTACACCAGTTTCAAAAAACAAAAAAAGAATTTTAAAGCACTCTTGTTGAGCCGTGGCTCCAGGAAACCAGCACAAACAACGACAATCACTTCTGTGGCAGTCAGGTTAGTGTGTGTGTGTGTGTGTGTGTGTGTGTGTGTGTGTGTGTGTGAGAGAGAGAGGGGGGGGGAAGGAGGGGGAGGAGGCAACAGTCAGAAAGAAGGATAAAATAAAAATGTTACTCTTTCCTTTTATCTGCGCAGTGGAAGGGGTGCTGAAAACTGCAACCTAGGTGTAATAATCTGCGTGCTTGGTACCAATATGCTTTCATCTTGCTCAGGAAGATCCAGCTCTGTGCACATGTTGTCTCTAGTTCATCTCTTCACCAGATGCTTCGTGGACTGGTGTCACTGTTTTTTTTTCAATCCAGCATCGCCTTCTGCACCCAGCCTCTCCTACCCTCCCCACCCCCCTTCCCACCAAGCCCCTAGGCCTTCCAATGGGCGGAAAAGAGGGTGAAGCCTGATACCCGTTGGAAGGTAGAAACCGAATCCGTGTGATAATGCGACTGTGTGTATCACAGGTCTGAGAGAGCCTGGGAATGTGAAGAAAACGGCTCGTAATATATTAAAATGAGGGGGAAATCGGAGAGCGCTCTCTAGCTCGCTCTCTCTTTTTATCAATTGCAATTAGATGGACGGTCTTTCCGCTCATTCCCTGCTCTAGTCTGGGATGATAATAAAAATTTAATGAAGCCTGGGACGAGTCGAGAGCTCTGTCGAGGGACCATGGAATAGAATATTTTAACTGTACATTTATACCAACTGTCTAGCTTCAAAGACGTGACTGCTTTTAATCTCGAATTATAAAACCACAGACTTGAAATTAAATATTAGATACCCTCGGATCCCCTTCCTTTCTGAAATATTGTCAGGACTCTGTTTTCCTCCGTTGCCCCGGAACACACATTATCTTGGGTCTCCAATTACATTTCCGTGAATAATAGATGGCTTTGATAGGGTATTCTAGATCTTGTGTGTGTGTGTGTGTGTGTGTGTGTGTGTGCGCGTGTGTGTGTGTGTGTGTTTAAAAAAATAGAGTTGATGCAATATTAATTGGCTGTAGATGTTATAAAAATGCACAGCCCCCTTTGCAGGAACAAATCGATGGGCTAGGGATGTGGGAGAGGATGAAGGCGAAGGTTTCCCCCAGCGCGGGTCACTTCTTGGAGAAGGGAACCTTTCAGAGCGCCAGTAAGTGAAAAGACGCCCTAAGTTCCGGAGCCAGGAACCTGAAGCGAGGTCCGCCGCCCAGGACCAAGTAGAAAAGGTGGGAAGAATTAGCAGGGCGCGCCGAGCCGCCGTCGCCAGCGGAGGCTTTCTTCTGTTTCTTAGGTTAATGCTTGGGCGCCGAGGAATCAAACATCCTCGCCCCACCCTGCGGGCCGGACACCTTGCGGTGTGCACCTGCTGGCCTTGGGTTGTCCGCTAGCTCCAACCCCTCTCTTCTCGTTACAGGGTCCAGGTATGTGCGGTGGCAGACAGTTGGGAGCAGAGGGAGGACGACGAGCAGAGCCACCCTCCAGTGGCTAGGGAGCCTTCACTAGCTCTGGGCAACCCCCCAGAGCCCTGGGTAGCCTTGCCAGGCGCACAGCCAGAATCCCGCAAGAAAGAGAGCCCCAGATCCTTGCTCCCTTGCATTTTACTAATCACGTCTATTTAAATTCTAGCGCGGTCTGCCTTGCTCTCCCCGGGAAAGCTCTGGAGAACTGGACCCATCAATTATTCTGAAAAAAAAAAAAAAAAAAAAATCCCAGACTCTGCGAGGCTTCCAGCCTGCCAAAGGGAGGTGGAGGGAGGAGGTGCCCACCCTCGTTCCCACCCCGCTCTCTCCTCTCCGCCCCTTCCAGGCGACCCTTGGGTGGACGCTTAACTTCAAGGCTCTGGAGTCCCATGGGGCTTGTGCATGGTCTCTGGGGGCGTGGGAGGGAGGAGGGTGTTCGCACTTTTGTGGGCACAGAGGGAAGATTGTGGGAACAGGTTGAGACCTGCTTTGTTTTCCCTTCACCTTAGTGGCCAGGTGTCAGTCCTCTGCAGAGACAGCCGGCTCTTCTCCTACACCTCCATCTGACGGTCAATTTTGCCAAGTCCCTTAATGTCCCTTGGTGGTTGGGGACTATCGGGGAAGGGCTGCTCCTCTGTTTTACCACTTTGCCTTGGGTACTGTTCAGAAGTCTTTTAGGAATGTCGGGTTAACGCTCCCTAGCCTGCTCCCCACCCCCATTCAGTCTCTGGGATGCCCGGAGGCCGAGCGGCAAAGCAGCAATCCCTGGTGCTCAGCTGGATGCGCAGAAAGAACCCGGGTCCTTGTAAAGTAGGGAGGCGGGTGAGCTTGGCTAGTAATTACTGCTCCCCATCCCTGCCCAGCCTCACCCGCCCCCACTCCTCACTGGCTCTGCAACCATTACTCCACCTGTCACTTGGCGAGAATAAGCTCCCTCCCCCCACTAGGCTGTAGCTGAGAGTATCAGTGTCCCTTCACCCTTCCACGGGGTCTAAATCACACCCTTACTTCTCTTTTGTTCTTATGTTTATCAGCAACATCTTTCTCTTGATCCTGTTTTTCAGTTTTCTGACTCTGGGAATGGACACAAGATCTTTTTGGGGACATGAGGTCTTTTTGGGGTATATTGGTGAGTGGTTTTGTTGGGAGCATCATTAGCAAGGGCTTTGGTGTACTCTCGTCCTTTGCAGGTCTTATGAGAAGAAGCCAGCTTACTTCTGAAATGACTATGAGGTGCCATTCTCCCTATCCAGGCTGGAAAGCAAATGCATTTGTAAATTATTAAAAGCCTTAAAATTGTAAATCAACATACCCACCGGTGGGCTTCTCTTACTGCACGGTTTGTGCTCTTGGAAGATCTTGATGATGAAGGTTGGCAGGCTCAATCCCTGGGAGAGGAAAGGTCACCATGCTTCACCGTTTTGTGACCCTTATTGGCTACTCTGACTGGGTTGAGAACTTGTTGGAGGTTTAAGTGGTGGGAGAACCCTTTTGCAAAAAAACTGATTGTCTTATGCTGAAATTTCAGCAACAACCCAGGGCCCAGGATGCAAAGATACTTGTCCAGGTTGCAATCCTGGCGCCAGGCCTTCCTAGTTATCAACTCCAGAGGGCTCTGATTAGCTATACTGGGGTGGGAGGGGAGTGACTCCCCCCCTAACCCCCTTGGTGATTAGTCAACCTCATAGTGTGACACAGTCAGGCCTGGGTTGTAAAGGTGCTTGAGCCAAATCACTTTACAAGAAGCAGAAGTAAGATGCATGTTACGGTGTGGAGAAGGGACAAAGTTTGTCAAATCTTTTTGGATTTGATCATTGGATTGAGGTCATTCAGAGATTCAGATACTTTTTTTTTTTTTTTTTGGTTTTTGGAGACAGGGTTTCTCTGTATAGCCCTGGCTGTCCTGGAACTCACTCTGTAGACCAGGTTGGCCTCGAACTCAGAAATCTGCCTGCCTCTGCCTCCTAAGTGCTGGGATTAAAGGCGTGTGCCACCACTGCTCACATAATCCCGTGTACAGGGATGGTGGCTCATGAAGGTATACAGAGAGCATCCCCTTCCCCCACCACTGTGACAGTGGAATCTCTTCTCATTCTAATCAACACCCTCTTCTCTAGTGAACATACTGAAGACTCAGGTCTATTTTTATCTCTGTCCCCAGTGCATCTGCCAGTCTTTGACTTTTGTCTGTTACAGGTCTCCATGCTCATGCATCTTGTCCTTATTCAGAACCCAACGGTGATGCCTGAGTGCAACACTCTTAAAGTCCACAGGTAAAAAGCATCCCTGCCTCGGAAGACTGGAAAGCACTCCTGGCAGCTGTGATCAGCAGGAATGAGGGATCTCAGTTAGCTCAAGGGTTCTTTTCAGACTACTTGGTTCAGAGCTTTAGGGGCCTGATCTCCATAGTTTATATGCCTTCCAAGGAGGGCAGGCTGGCTAACTTGTTGCTTCTAGTCTTATTTGGGTATCAAATTTGAGAGTCTTATTGATGGTAACCAAGGTGACTAACTTCCTGAAGATGAGTCCTTCTTCACCTAATACCAGAATGAAGGCAGCTGCTTTTCTCTCCTCACCAACATTCTAGAGTCTGTGAGGGGAGGAGAAGCTGCCTCTAACAGGTAAGCTAGGGCATTTGATTCCATTTGGGAGAACAGTTTTGGGGGAGCCTGTGTTGGTGCTCTTAAATAAGCTCTCATCTTTCTGAAGTAGCTCCGTGAGTGAGTTCAGAGAGACTGCTTGGTAACTTGGATTTTCTTCCATCATCAGACCTTATAGCCCTATGAGAAGTTTTGTTTTTGTTTTTAAAAAAGATTTGAGTTCACTGTAGCAAACTTCAGACACACCAGAAGAGGGCATCAGATCCTATTACAGATGTTTGTGAGCCACCATGTGGTTGCTGGGAATTGAACCCAGGACCTCTGGAAGAGCAGTCAGTGCTCTTAACCACTAAGCCATCTCTCCAACCTGCCATGAGAAGTTTTAGTCACAGCACTTTCTTTCTTTCTTTCCTTCCTTCCTTCCTCTTTCCTCTTTCTTTGTTCCTTCCTTCCTTCCCTCCCCTTTTTTTAAGACAGGGTCTCACTATGTAGCTGGCCTTGAACTCACAGAGATCCGCCTGCCTCTGCTTCCCAAGTGCTGGGATTGACTGTACCACCATCCCAGCTCATTCTTCCATTTCTTCAACAATTTCATTGATTCCCCAACCCATACTGCTTTTCTTTTTTCGGGGAACCCCCCTCTAAGATTCACGTAGAGATTTTGAGGTGGATAAGAAAGAGGGGGGATGTGGGAGGAATGGTACAGGATCTCTAATTTTCCTAAAGGAGGGAGGTGGGGGAGGGAAAGAATGATCCCTCTCCCACTTCCCTGGGTTACTATAACAATGCAGATGAACAACAGGGAAATGGTCTCAGTGATACAGGGCTTCCCTGCACTGGCCAGAGCACCATCCCATTTCACCAAGTTTGTGAGGAGAGGAGCCAAAATGCTCTCCCCATAAGTTATAATTAGTTTTGGTAGTAAGTGTTGACTTACTGTAAAGAAAATGAAAGTATTCTCCAACATGATGGTCCATTAACTGTAGATGTCAGGAAGAAGGGGGCTTCTCTGAACTGAAATGTGATAAACAACTGCTTCCCACTTGGGAAAACTCAGCCACCTTTCTTCTTCTCAAAACCAGGTTTTCAAAACTATGGTTTTGCTAGTCACATTGTAATTTCAATAAATATTAACTTTCTTTTTTAAAAACTATAGCTTTTCTGTCTGATTTTGACACCAGAATATAAGATGATCCAAGGCAGAGTGAACTTGGAGGCTTCTCCTATTGCTACAGACTTAAGAGTTTAGGAACTAGTGGGTGGAAAAAAGTCCAGAGGTTTCCCCTACATCCTTTTATCAGTAGAAATAGTTGTAATTGGGGTCGGAGGGTCGGAAGGGAGAGCAGTCAGATTTAATAGAAACTCAGAGCAATCATATTTACTGTGTCTCAATTGGAAGCTATTTCACAACTTAGTAATGGTGGTCAGAAGCAATCTTCTTCCACAACACCTAACTCTTGGTCACTAGGTATCAGTTACTGCAAGACAAAATGATTTAATCCGACTAGGAGAAGTCTCTTTAGTGCCTAATCACTCCCCCCCTCCCCCCTTCTCTCAGATGGATGAAGAGACCTTAGAAGCTTGTGCCACTTATTGAAACAGAATTTCGTCATCAGCTTTAGCACCATTCATGAGTTGTGTATAAAAATGATCCCACCCAAGCCTACAATGAATCATTTAGAAGACAGAGAACCCAACACTGTTTGGGTTCCTAGCTGGGGTAAGACTGGGATTTTGTTTGTAATTTACAATCCATAGGCTGTTGACAAGACAGAGCAGGTGTGCTTTGCAAATTTATTTATATGGGTCCAGTTCTCCAGTGCTTTGCCTTCTCCAGGACAGGGTTGTATCCTTGAAAACTGAAGCCAGATGCATGAAGTGTCATGAAATCTAGTTTCAGACACAACCTTCTTCTAAGATATGGCTACCAGCAGAAACTGGATGGAGGGAACAACTAAGGATGACCTTTCCTACCAGCTTCCCATTGACTATCAGAGCTGGTACAGGTTAGGAGGAGCTAAGAGCTGATGGTCAGGTCACACAGCCATCATGGTAATACCTTAAGACTTGATTGTATACTGTGTGGATGCAGAAGAGCACAGCAGGCCACATGAGTGAATGAGGAATCAAACATAGACCCAAAGCCCTAAGGGCTCCTCCGCTTCTAGCTGAGTTTTAGATTCCTTCCAGCTTTTCATACATGCACGGCTCTCGGACTCTTGTTTCTCCTCCTTCCACCTTCCTACGGCATCTCCATCTTCTCCAACCCCCCCCCCCCCCGCAGTCCTTTCCAGGTCCACGTTTACAGACTGTGAATTGCATGCCAAGCTAGGGAAAACGATCTCAAGCGATTTCACATTAAGCTACAATTCACAGGATCCTAAAAAGTGATGCATGAAGCTTGGATCCCAGTTTTGAGGGTGACATTGGTTGGAACGCATGTGAGGCAGATTGGGGTTCCAGGGAAGAACAGAACTGTGTGGCTATCCTGGGTCTCGGGTCTCGGGTGTAAGATGTTGGAGAAAAAGAACGAACGAATGAACAAGATATTCTCATTCTGTGACGCTCTTTAGCTCAGTTGAAGAAGGCACCAAGGACTCTTTTATGGTTTTTCTTAAAGAAACACACATGGATGCAGTTTTATACTTACTGCTCCAGTACCCTGACTTTTGGATGGAAATGCCATCAGTTGTCTGTGCCCACTTCTTTTGTAGATGTATTAATCATAACCACAAGGATTGCTAAAATGGCAGGGCTCTCTTCGAGTTTCAGTTTATACAGAACAGAATCATTTACATAAAGTCCTTAAGGCAAATAACTGTTGGGGCTCTAATTTATATCTGATCGAAAATTAGCCGTCATTATGCGCTCCATTAGCAGCGTCTTTAATGTGCTTCTAAGCACCATTTGTCAAGCGGCTTGTTAATATCCTTCAAGTCTTTAAAGTTGAGAGCTCATTAAAGAGTGCGCTCTGTTATTGATGTAATTTAGATGAGTTTGGGAGAGCAAGCACACCATGCCTTGAGTGGGCAACCTCCAGAAACCAGGGCTAAGGGGCATGTGGTGACCAAGTTCACAATCAATGATTTCCTATAAGGCTTTAGATCCCTGGACAGCAGCTCCGAGCACTACAAGGATGTTTTCCAAGGCCCACTCCCTGACTGAGAGTAAGCCATTCTCCTCTCAAGGAAGACCTGTGTTGTCTTGAATTCTCTTTTCTTCTCAATTTATTTTGCTGAGATTTCTTAGAAGGGGAAAGAATGTTAAATGGGCCCTGACCCAGTGTCATTTGTGGGAGAACTCCATAGTGTAGTTTCTCTGGTCACAGCCCCACCCGCTTAGTACCTACTTCTGGAGATATACCTCTTCATTCCCCATGGAGAAAACTCTAGGCCTGGAGACAGAGATGTTGCCCTTGAACCTATTTTGACTGAGGTACAGCAAATCCGCTTAATTATGTACATGTTATTACATTATGTATCAAAAACCCCATCAGAAGAGCATAAAGGCCAATAAATTATCTCAGTTATTCATCTAAAAATCCATATATTTTGTCATTTTCTTTCAGGAGGAGATTATGTTAGTGTAACACAATAAAGAAAACCATTAGCACAGCCAGAAAATTGCAACTGAGTGCAACAATAATTCCACTGGCAAGAATAAATAACAGTTAGAGAGTGGCATTCCCGCCTTAGATTTTCGGGGGGAGGGGGTGTTGTTGACGCCTCCTTTAGATGCCAGTCTTGACTTTATCAGTAGACCTTGCTATCAGGGGTTTAGTTACATCTCCCCTCTCTTACATTAAAAAAAATTAAACCCCCATGATTTCTGAATCCCCTCTTCTGTTTCTACTCTAAATTCATCCCCTCCAGAGACCTTCCCAGGTTTCAGAGATTAATGCAGACAATGAAAGACATCAGGGCTTTTATTCGCCCTTCTAAATTTCTGAGATTCCTCCAGCATAGACGGTAGGTAGGGTGTGAAGACGGCTCCACTCTATTAGAGTGGAAATGAATCCAGTAGTTTAGGGAGTGGGGGAGGGGCGTCCCAAGCCCTCCTGCTCTTCCTTGCCCCTTCTTTCCCTCCCTCTGTAAGAATAATCTTTCTCATCATTTCTGGAAGAGCGTCTTCTCTCGCACGTCCACACCTTAAAAGAGTTCATTACACACACAACAGAGATGGAGAAGGGAGAAAGAAAGATATAATAAGATCAATTTAAGGACATATTGAGGTCACAGAATAGCACAAATATTCTCAAGTGCTCTGTATAATGTGCGGCTGGGATTTTGGGCAGTTTTATTGTGTGGTTAGGATCCTCATCTCCGTTGTTTTTTACAGGATTCCTTCAGGCTAAAGTAATAAAGCGAGTAATTAGAATGCTAAAGACAGATGTAAATAACAGGAACGAGACAGCGGTGACAGATGAGCGGCTGGGTCAGGAAAGAGCCCAGTTGGTGGAAATGACACGGCTCCACACTCCCTCCCCCGCCTCCCACCTTGGGTTTCTCTGCTCTCTCTGGCCGTGGCCTTAGGCGGCCAGCTGGGGACACAGTGGTCAAAATTGCACTGGGAGGTGAGGCGCTAGGGTGTGTGTGAGCCTGGAGAGCCACAGCCAGGCCACTCGTCTGCTCTGCGAGGAGGGCGCAGCGCGGGGCTTCCCCCGGTCGCCGGGTCTCCCAGGTCACAGCAGTTCCAGCCCTAAGCCTCGCCTCCGCCCAGCTGCCTTCTGCTCTTTCTTCCCAGCCAGCTCTCGAGCAGACTGCTCAGTCCAGCTATATAGCCCAGATCCGAGGAAACCACCCTCCTCCACAACCCTTCCATCGCCTCCGGCGCGGAATCCAACCGTCCCCACAAGTTACCAGAAATCACAGGAGAACCCACACACACCACCTCCCCTCTCGCCTCAACAAAGCAATCCCTGTCACCTTTGAGCAAAAGGTGCAACCGTGGCTTTTCCAAATCGGACCCAGCGATTACTAAGTACTCTGGAAGCAAGTGGAGTGATTCCCAGTGAGTGAATGTCACAATCTGGGTGGAAGAGCAGCCGGGGCTCAGTTTGTTACTGAAATTTTACAACAGGGCCAGAGCTACTCAACCATTTTAATCTCTGGCACCAGAGGATGAACAATTAGATCTGATTAAAGCCTCGTGATGAACAGGTTCTCAAGTCCCACGACAAAATCCCACGGGCCATGTTCAGAACCGGTGTCTAGCTGGTCTCTTATTTCCTTTAGAAGATCCTCAATGTGGACCTTGAGGCCTGTTCAGGTTTGCAGCTTTACCTTGAGGCTAATTCCTGGGATACTGATGCTGATGGGAGTGGGTGTGGTCTAAATAGACCCACTTTTCTGTTAGCTTTACCTCCTGAAAGGTCTTCTAACGCTCTTTAAAAGAACGCCCTTCCTATCAAACCAAGCAATAGACCCCAGAGGGAGCCAGAGTCTACCAGAAAGCTTCCCTAGTACCTACTGGGAATGCTTGTGCTGGGGTGGGCTCAAACCTGCTTGTGAAGCCTTGCACACCGGTCCAGAAATCCTTCTATTGTGGTCTAAGCTAAAGACATTAGTTACCCACTCTATGGAGAAAAGGAATCCCAAGATCCCAGCCCGTTCTTGGCGGGTGTGTGTGTCACAGAATGGGGTAAAATAAGGCCGTGTAACTGGAGATCCAAGGATGGTTTTGGGTTTTGAATTCCTAATCGGTCCATACAGCTTTCTCATTTCCTCCCATCTGTTACATCTTCTCAGCCCATCGCCCAGCGACCCCAGACTGTTAGCATCTTGTCTTGGTGTAGCAGTTTTACTTTTTGACCTCCTTTTCCTTTATAAGACCTAAGAGCCAAGTATAAGAGGAACAATATATCTTTGTCTTAGCTTACATCTTCTCCTTAAACAAGCAGAGCAATGTCTACAGTGTGTCCATGCACCTGGTGATGGCAGACACCCTTCGGTTGAGACTTCTTAGGTGTGTACAGCTACTGCTAAATTGTTGCCTTTCAGATCGCTGTGACTGGGAAAAAAACTACATTAATACAGTCGGGTGCGGTGGAGAAATCACAGCAACACTGGAAAAAATCGGTAACCTTTGCATGATCAGTTCCTGTCCTTACCAGCCTGACCAATGGCAGACGCTCTGACTTGCAAGATAGGACTGGATTTGAATGTGCTCAGGGAGAGACAGTCTAGCTAAATCTCCAGTTATCACATTTGATTTTTGAGAAAGGAAAAAAAAAAGATAAAATTGAAAACCTCAGTGTATTATCGTCTGAGGACCTAAAATACAGTTATGATCTAGAAGCCTCGTCTTGCTGTCTTTGGTAGCAATCTTTGTTTATGCTTGTAAGGGCAAGCTTCAAGCCAGCCATCTAAAAAACCAAGTCCTGGTGACGCTAGAGAGGATGGTGGTAATGCCTTAGGGATAGTTGCAGTACTAATAGAGTAGCCAAGTGGTAGGTGCAAATTCCTCCATGGCACAGGCAATGTGGCTGGAATGTGGCTGAGGTCGCAGAGGGAAGGCCACTGCTGAAAGCTTTACTCTTGCGAAAGGCTCCTCTCTCCGCCCCCCTCTGGGGGGGGGTGGTATTTCCTGTGTGCGGAAATTCCTCCTGTGTGTGGAAATTCCTCCCCTTGTAGGAGTTTTAGCTTTAGGGCATCAGTGGTGCGCCTTTAATCCCAGCACATGGGAGGCAGAGGCAGATGGATTTCTGAGTTCAAGGCCAGCCTGGTCTACAGAGTGAGTTCCAGGACAGCCAAGGCTATACAGAGAAACCCTGTCTCAAAACACCTAAATAAATAAATAAATTAAAAAAAAAAAAAAAAAAAGTGTATTTTGTGACTAGCTTTCAGTGAGAAGTGTTTCCGGGTCACATCAGCCCGGGTGATTTATCAAGCCTTTGTTCCACTTGAAACTTTGTTTTGTGTACTCAACACTTCTAACACTTCTCAGAACTTTGAATGTCACCAGTGTATTCTAAGGAACCAAACTCCTTCTAGGCTGCTCAAACCCGTCATGGTCTCTAGCTCGGTTTTGAGCAAATATATCATCAACAAATGTAGAGAGTTAGCTCCTTGTTTAATTAAAGCAAGTCCCCTCTCACCTCTAACACCCTTTCCTTCTTTTCTTTCCTTCCCTCCCTCCCTCCTTCTCTTCTTCCTTCCTTTCTTTCTTTGAATCATCTCGCAGCCTGTCCTCTCTCTGAGCGCTAAACTCACGTCTCCTATCGCTGCCTTTTGTTGTACTTTGTAATACTTGTCTGACTCTGGAAGGCATGTGTGTGTGTGCACGCGCACACACGCACGTACGCACGAACGCACAAAATCACACTCATCACATCCACCCTGCCAACACACACCAAAAAACTATAGCTAGAGACTGAGGTAAATAAATCAATGTGCCTTTTGACCAAAAAGATGTAAGCTCTAGTAACTTACTTTTCCAAAACCTGATTTAGCAATTCAGAGGGAGGGCCGAAGACAAATAAATACAGCAATTCCTGAGTGACCCCCCCGCCACCATTTTCCTTCTTTCAACTCAAACAGCTGAAAAGCCCGGTCTTAGTTTGCTCGTGAAAATTTAAAAAATGATCAATACTGAGTACCCACTGTCTTTGCTGTAAGAGAGGAGAGTCAGGTCTGCTGTGGGCTCCAGATGGGCAGTCCCTTCAGGTGCTAGAATCTCATAGGAACGCCCAGAAGAACAGTGTCTTCCCTTCCTTCCTCCTTCTCTCCTTCCTTCTTTGTTTTTTGTTTTTTGATTAGACCTGGCTGTCCTGGAATTTGCTCTGTAGACTAGGCTGATCTCAAACTGCCTCCAGATGGACCGGGCCTGCACCGCAGCTACAGCCGCCATCTGTTTCCTGCACCAGAGAGTAAACATCATCAGACAAGCACCGCCCCTTGAATTTACCTGTTCCTAGCTCAGTCCTAGTGCGGTTCCGGTTCCGGTTCTGGTTCGGGTTCTGGTTCTGATTGGCACATGGCCACTCAGTAAGTGCTTGTTGACTGAAGGCTGAGTTGAGCCACTTAAAAAAGAGTGACCTGGCTGTCAGGTGCTTTTCTTTCTTCTTGTCAAGAAAGTATTTTGCTTATGAACTCGTGATGGGGGAGGAAGACTTAACAGTTAATAATCAGATAATCCTAGTTGGAAGATCAAGGCAGTAGGTTCAGAGTTGAGGCCAACCCAGGATACCTAATGAGACTGTCTGAAAAAACAAACAAACAAACAAACAAACAGAAGCAAACCATGAAACCCTACTGATTGGAAGGAGTCAAAGACCTGTGGGGCAGCGCTAGTTCCTTTTGTTTTTCTAACTGCGTGCTGTTTGGTTCCTCCGGAGGTGGGTCTAGAAAGAGGCCCCTGGAAGAAACAGTCATAGGAAAGTGGAATTCTCTGCGAGAGGTTCAGTTTCTGATCTGCACACAAACTCCTGGGGATGTGTGAGTTATTTCTCTTTCTGGATAAATGGGGAGTTCTCTTTATTGGAGAAATGAGGGCAGCCACCCCTGTAAATCTCCCTCTCTATCTTGCCTGAGATTTAGGTTAAATCATAACAGTTTTTTCTTCCACTCTAGATCTTTTCAAAGACTTACCATGTGATTGTCTAGTGTTCTCAACTTGTATAAAATTAATCTTTTTTTTTTACTTATTCACTTTACATCCGCTCACTGCCCCCTCCATTTGACTTGCTTTAAAAAGTATTCTACATTACTACTTTCTATTTGCTTCCGGACTCTCTCACACCTCTGATAGCTTAGCACAGAGGGTGTGACGTGCGCCATCTTGACGTGCGCCATCTTGGATCTTGATGGAATTGAGTTCAAATGCTGGATGGAATCATGTTGGAAAGCTTTCTCGTCACATGATGTTGCAGGGGAAAACCCCTCTATGAGTTGTTATTTTTTTTAATCTCCAAACAGACAGTGGTCATTTTCCTCATTGTTTTAATTATTATTTGAGACATTACAGTATTTAGTGCATTTATTTATTTATTTATGATTCATTTATTTAGAGGCAGGGTCTCTCTATGTAGCCCTGGCTGTTGTGGAGCATCCAATGTAGATCACGCTGGCCTTTAACTTACAGAGATAGTCTTGCCTCTGCCTCTCAAGTGCTAGGATTCAAGGCAAGTGCCACGATGCCCAGCCTTAATGTATTTCTATATACTAAATAAAGATTAGTGCTTTCCCTTTTTATTTTGATGTTTGCACAATGGAAGTGTTCCAGATGGTAATTTTGTGTTTTGTATTGTCTTTTGAGAACATGGCAAAGCAATCTTATTTTCTCAACTATTTCATCTACAAAATACAGACAATAATAATTATATGTCCTTTCATGAAATTTATTAAGACTACCAATGGATATACAATTTTTGGCAATATTCATGTATTACCTAAGAATGACCTCAGAAAGGCACATGTATCTCCTAGAAAAGATGGCTCAGAAGTCTGAGAATATCATTTCTAGTTTTGGCAATCAGGGTTTTACAGCCACACTTTTAAAATGTAGAACTTTACTAATGTTCTAGGCATAAATTTATCATTTATTTCTTGAGGAAACTGAAACTAAAATAATTCACCTTCTTCATTCTGCTAAGTGGTCTTAATGCATATGGAACCCTGTGAAGTGGACTGCTGCTTTGGCTTCAGGGGCTCCGTGCTGACCCTTGAGGACTGGCTGGGTGAAGGTAAAGGTAGGACCTAAGCAGGGGTGGCATAGGTCTGGGTGGGGAGGCGCTCACACTGCACAGCCAGGCTCTGGAGACCAGCTAAGACTCTAGGTTGCAGGGGACTGATCCTCGGGGAGGGGAAGTGAGTTTTGACATTAGGAAAAAGGCGGGAGCTGATGTCGCAGAGGTGTTCCACACACGGTCCCTTCCCAGGGATGAAATGGACAGAGGATGCTTCCCTGGTTAACCTTTGCCTTGTGAACTTTGTATAGACTTTGCAGGTGCAGAGTGGAAGGAAATGCAGGTTAGGGTGATCGGCCACCGAGTGCCTGGTTCTAACGAGGTGACGTGTCTTTCGCACTTAGTGATACTGTCTCTTCTATCCAAGATTTCTAGAGAGGTTATATTAGTAAGGGAAACCCCGATCACAGTTACCGTTCTTGAATTTCAGGGAGCTAGCATGGTCATATTGGTAAGAGAAGCATTTCAACTCTGTTGACTTTCATTAGATTTCAGGTATTCTGAAACACACTGGGAATGGAAAACACACCCTAATTTTGGAAGTCTACCCGTCCCTTGAGAAAGGCACGTAGAGAATACTTTAAGAATGCGTGTGTGTCTACATTCTATGGAAGTAGAGGACAAAAGAGCCTGCTGGTACCTGTAGCCTGCCATCATGCACCTTGGATTGATAGAGACATGGAAGACATTTTTTCTCTCTCTCTCCCCCCTCCCTTTTAGGACACAGCTTCTCTGTATGTAGCCCAGGCTGGTCTTGAACTCATGATTTTGCATTAGACATTCCAGTGCTGAAATTATAGCCACCATGCCTAGCTGAGAGTGCATTTCTTACTTTGGAGCTGGCTTTGTTACATTGTAACTATTTGTTGAAGTCACCAGCCTTTAAATACAAGTGAGAGACCCCCCCCAGTAATTCTGTGTCTTTTAAGGTTTGCCCTGAACTTGAGAAGGACAGATAGTTTGCTCCTTAATTTAGCACATATTTTCCATTTTAACCAATAGTTTTGTTTAATCAATGTAGTTTTGATATATTTACTCAAGAACTTTGCTCACATTATAGCAAATATTGTCAGTTAAAAGGAAAAATAAAAACTCTATCCTTTATCCTTTTAACGAGAATAGATATATTGTAGTCTTGACTCAGAGAAAACAGAGGATTGTAACAGGACGAGCCAGGCTATTGGTTCTGGCCTGTAATCACAGTCACTTGGGATGTAGAGGCAGGAGGATTCAAGACTTGCTTCAGCAGCAGTGAATTCAAGGTCAGCTTGGGCCTTTAGTGAGGCTCTGTCTTAAAATAAAGCAACACAGACAAGGGATGGAGAAAATGCTCAGAGGTTAAAGACGTGGACGACTCTTGCAGTTATCAGCACTACACAGGACAGCTCCCAACTGCTCTTAACTCTAGCTCCATGGGGAATGCCACACCTCTGGCCTTTGCGGGCACACACACACAGGTGGGCATAACAGCGTACATACCCACACATACATAATTAAAAATAAATCTTAAAAAATATTTCAAAAGTAAATGGAAGGCTTGGAATGTCACTCAGTGGTGGAGTGCTTGCTTAGCATGTCCCAGGCCTTGGGTCAATCTATAGTATAGAGAGAACAAGAGAACAAAATGAAAAAGCAGACAATAACTGGTTTCGATTTGTTTACTGTAGAAAGCTGCTGTCATTTCAATTGATGCAGGTGCTGAGGATGAAGGCCAGGACCTTGCCGTGGCTGTTTACTAACCTGCCTACTAAGCTGTACCACAAGCTTTGGAGGGAGTTAGCAGGCATCAAGGCAGGGTGGTGTTTATCCCTTATCCTTCTTGTAGAGCTGTGTGATCTCATTTCCTGTCCTGTTACTTGAAAGATATTTCACTTTTATTGTTTTAAAAACAAGTTCAGTATTTTGGGGAAAATCTCATCTGGGAGAGACTGGAGGTGAACACTGGTTGCTGTGCACAATGAGAGAACCGAGCAGCACCAGCAAAGCTCAGTGATGATGCATACCGTATAGTGGTACACTGCCGGCAAAGCTCAGTGATGACACATAAGTAAGTCCCAGAAGCCTATCTATTTCTCACTTGCTTCTACAATGAAATAATTTGGCTGCTGAATTTGCTTCACATTCTTTAGTACCTGGGGACCTGGCTTTGGCAGACAGTGTCCCTCAGGACTTACTTGGCTGGGGGCCAGGCCACTAAAGAAGGCAGCGTGGAAGCCAAGGAGGGAGAATTAGTTAAGCGTTTAGTTAATTCACACTTTACTTTTATAGCGGTGTGTGTAGAGCTTCCCATCATCAGTTAGACTTCAGCTGCTCAATCCCAGCCACATATCACCAGTAAACTATGAGCATTAAAGCCACTTATTGAGCCTTAAGGATGGTAAAACACACACAGAACGAGCCTTTGTGCAGACAGGAGCATAAGAGCCTAAAACAATTCCTAAAGACCTGGAGGGAACAGAGACACCTCACTGGGCTGATCACTCTGCTCTGTGTAGCTAGCTGCCCTGGTGGGCCTGGAAGGCACAGGCTGCTGTTAGTGAAATAACCAGAAGACGTTCAGACACATTCAACTCTCACATTTGCTCATAGCTTATGCATCCAGACACTCAACTTACTTACACTTGCAAATTATTGCCAGTGTGGGGTCTTTAGTGGATATAGATAGGTTCATCCATAAAACCATTCCTTACAGTTGGTAATTCTCAACGATCACAGGTGTGTGTATGTGTGTGTGTGTGTGCGCGCGCATGCATGCGTGCATGCACATGGGTGTGTGCATGTATGGGGTGTGCTCACCTGTCCATGATCTGTGAAGACCTCCATCTTTTTGAGATGTGGTCTCTCACTAGGGCTCACTCAGCTCATCTGACTAGCCTGTGAGCTCATGGGCTCTGCTTGTTCCTTCTCTTTGCTAGGGCTGGAATACAGACATGTGCCCCTGCTCCAGCCTTTATGTTAGTGAGAGAGATCTGAACTCAGGCTCTCATGTTTCAGGCAGATGGTTTTGTCAAACAAGCCGTCCCTCCGGCTCCTACATCTCCCAATTCTTGTTTTGTTTTCAAGACAGGGTCTCACTTTGTGGTTTGGCTGTTCTGGAACTCGCTCTGTAGACCAGGCTGGCCTCAAACACACAGACATTCACCTGCCTCTGCCTCCTGAATGCCCAGATTGAAGGTATGTACTCCTTTTCTAATTCTTCTATGCCACAGTTTTGAGTCACCATCTACAGAAGTGGCAATTGTCTCCAAAGTCAACGTTTTTGCTTGAATAAAAAGACTACTTATCACAAAGCAAGAGATGCTGAGTGTGGACAATTCAAGTTAGTCAATCTAGAGTGAAAGCAGCGGCTTCCCTGTTGGAGACATGAAATGAAGCAGCTTATTGCCCACGGAGCATTATCTGTCTACCCATTTGAGTCTTGGGCTTTTCAGTAAGTGAAGACCTCACATAGTACATGTCATGAGGTAGATGGTCAAGGACGTGGCTGTCAGCAAAGCTCTCACCCAGGGATGTCTGTTCTGTATTCTATTGTCAAGTAGTGAAGGGAGCTGGAAGCATGGACACATAAGGAAGGGCTCTACTCACTGTCTGGAGGACTTATGATAGGAAAAACAATACAAAGCAGATTTCTGAGTTTGTACATTTTACAAATGACAAAGTTTCAGTGACTCATTTCTTTTTCTTGTGTGTGTGTGTGTGTGTGTGTGAAAGAGAGAGCGACAGAGAGACAGAGACAGAAAGAGGGGGAGAAAGAGAGATCTCATTCTGTAGTCAGGCTAGCCCTGAACTCAGATCTTTTCTCTTCTGCCTCCGCTTGGAATATGTGAGTGTTACCGTGTCTGTTGAAGTGACTCTAAAATTCAGTTCCTGTGTTGTCAGGAGGTAGACAACTCCCTTGGCCTTTCCTTCAGCTCTTTCTTCTTTCCCCTCCTAAAATTCTAATTTCTGTATCTCAGCTCTCACATGGTTTCCCCCTTAAACTCCCTTTGACGTTCTCAGCACAGACTTTATCAGAAACCTATTTTATGCTACAACGAGTCTTTTAATTGTACCCACATAGCTAAATATTATTTCTGTGAAAATATTAAATGAAAGTGATTCTTTTTGTTTTTAATGCTAGCGTTTTGATTTTATACTTGAGTTTAAAGAGTTAGTATACATAATAAGCACATGGATAAACTGAAAAATTTCAAATTCCATCATGCAAGAAGGACCCCAGGGAGAGTTAGTTAGCAAGCAATAACAAAAGATGTTAGATTTATTGTGCTCTATTTTTTTGAAGCGTATAGCTAAGGCTTGGTAAAAAGATTTCCATAGTGTAATAAAACATTACAGCCAAAAGAAGTTTGAAAGATGGTTTAGTCCAAAGAAACAGGAGCAAAGACTTATCTCAGGTCATGTAGCAAATAAGCTATATAGTCGGTCCTAGACTTCAGGCAGAATGAGCCACCATTCTATGACAAGCTCATAGGGTAAGCTATGAATCAGGATAATATAAAACAAAACAAATTCTCCCAGCTATCAGCCACCACATCTGCACATGTATCAGTCAGGTTTGAAGCAGCTTTTCATGTTTTCTGACTCTGAGGCTGAACTCTCAAGGACCGTGATGAGGAAGTAGTCCTGTCTGGGGAGCTTGATGCAAACAGAGCAAGTGTCAGGCTCCTGTGTCCCTGACGCTGTCTCTTCCCCCCTGTCCCACCTTGCCTTGTAGACATCTGGACTAGAAGGTACAATTTTTGTTGTTGTTTTATTCTTTTTTTTCCAAGACGGGGTTTCTCTGTGTAACAACTCTGGCTGTTCTAGAACTCGGTCTCTAGACCAGGGTGGACTCGAACTCACAGAGATCTGCTGCCTCTGCCTCCTGAATGCTGGAATTAAAGGTATGCATCATCACCACCCTGCTAGAAGATAATGTTTAATAACCCTCTTCATTCTCTAGAGTGGAGCCTGAGGAGTGGTTTGACTCTCAGTGCCAAGAGATTGTGTTGAGAATAAAGAGCGTGTGGACTGGAGCAGATAAGGTCTGTGACCATCGGGACCTGGTCAGGAGATAGGAAGTCTAGAGGGTGGGAATGGCTTGGAGCTGACTTTAGTCTTACAATGTCCTAGGTGTTTCTGGCCCATTCTACATGACTTAAATTCTTCCTTATACAAATAGCCGGCATGCTGTGTGCTGTCTAATGGCATTGATCTGCTGCTGTAGCTCAGAGGTAGCCACCAGGAAAGTACCTGTGTAGCATGCCTGGGCTCATTGGCTCGGTCCTCACCAGTGTAGCAGCAAACATGTATAGCACATTTTTTTCATTTTACCTTACATTGATGCTAAGTATTAATTATGCCTACATCAGTGTTAGTTACCATGGATACCATGTTTAGAACTCCTAAGTCAGCTATAGATTTCTAGAATCAAGATAAATACTTTTTGTTCTCCAAAGCTTTCTATATTATTTATTCTAGATACTAGGGTCAAGTTACTAGAGTGGTTTTGTTTGTTTGTTTGTTTGTTTTTTTGCTTTGTTTTGTGTCCTCGAGACAGGATTTCAATGTGTCCTGACTGGTCTGGAACTTTCTCTATATTCCAGGCTGGCCCTAAACTCACAGAGATCTGCCTGACTCTGTCTTCTGAGTTCTTGGATTAAAGATGTGTGCCATCACCAGCCAGTTTTTTTTTTTCTTTTTCTATTATTGGCTTGTTGGAGAAATCATGGAAATAATCTTATACAGGGGCTGGGCATGGTGGTACTTTAGTCTAAGCACCTGGGGAGAGCAGATAGGTGGATCTCTGTGAATACAAGACCAGCCTGTTCTACAAAGTGAGTTTCAGGCTAGCTAGAGCTACACAGTGAGAACCTGTCTCAAACAAACAAACCAATCAATCAACCAAACAAAAACCCCTTTAAGATCTATATTAATTTCCTCCTAGAGTGTTCTGTGTATCGCTTAGTTTATGCAATGCTTGTATTTTATGTGGTACCTTGTTTGAAGATATGTTCTATTTATTTCAGATTTCCTGGGCTGCTTGGTAGGTAACATTGGTTTAATGACTCCTAATTCCACCAGCTTAGAGGAAAAGGGGGTGGGGGTGGGGGAGGATTCTGGGAAGAGGTGACTGGGAGGGGCAGTGAGTGAGATGTAAAAATAAAATTTGAAAAAATTCAAAACTCTTCCATTATAGAGTAGACCAAAAGGGAGGCAAAAGTAGGCGCCTGGGCCTGGGTGGGAGCCTTAGAGAGAAGGGGGTCCCTAGACCTCTTGGGAGCTCATGCCCCATTTGACTCCCAAAGGCCTCAAAAGAGAATTTCCCAAGTAGTTTTTTCTTTCAGTTAACATTTCACTTAGCTTTTTATCAGCTGTATGTTCAGTCCTAGACAGAAGCTGATGAATAAAATTTGAGCTAAACCACATTTCATTTTCTGGTGCCAAGGACCTGTTTTGGAGCGTCACCAGTTGGTTCTGTTAGAGAAGTCAATGGCGGCCATTACACCCTCATTCAACGCTTATTGTCAGTCAGGTGATGTGACAGGAAACAGCAGGCAGAAAATTCGAAAGCCAATGGAAAAATAACAGGAGCCTTGTCATCAGTGGCCGTGTGACTGACAGAAACAAGCAGCCTTTCCATCCTGTCCCCCTCAACCCCTCCATTTTTGCTTCACAGTACTTTATAGTTTTTGATACAGTTAATTGAAAAGAATGGAGATGTGACACAATTGATTTTAACATGTATTTTTTATAATTTATCTATTTTTGGTGCTGAGAATGGACATGCAAGTCAAGCACTTCACCACTGAGCTACACCACCCAGCCTGCTCCACAAATTTCATCAGAAAAACAAAAGCTTTGAGGTGATGAGTTCGGTCTTGTTCCTGTTCAGCATATATTTTCCTAACACTTCCAGGAAGCTTCCAGATCACCAGCATGCATAGGGTAAGACTTAGTAGCATACCTAAAACTCTTATGCTTCTAGATCTCTCTACCACAACCTATCATTATGTTGTGGGAGCAGAAGAGGTAGCTTTGCCCCTTCACCCGCTGTAGCACTTGGGAAAGCAGGTCCTGCACTTAGTTTGGGCAACACAGTGGAGTTGACCCTGCTGGCAAAGGCACAGATGGGCCAGCCTGAGGGCGTGAGAGCAGGAGAGCTGGTCCAGCCCCTCACAGGCTGCAGCACTTGAGGGAGTGGGCCCCACACCTTGACTGGACAGCACAGTGGAGTTGGCTTAGGAGGTGTGGGTGCAGCTGAGCAGGCCCCAGGACATGAAGGCAGGAGAGCTGACCCTGCCTCCTGCCAAAGACAGCATTGTGTGGTCTAGCTGAAGTAGTCCTGGAGATGTTGCCCTGGTGGTGAGGATAAGGGAGAGCTGGTACACTGAGCTACCCACTCAGGCCCAGATCTAGGGCTCTGAACTGGCCCACCCCAAAATCTGTCTCATCTGCAAATGGTTGGGATGAATAAGGGGTGGTCCTGCTGATCCAAAGCTGCAGGGTCTCCATGACACAGGGCAACCACAGGAGAACCAGGAGGAGACCTGATGAGGATCCAGTATTGATGGTGTCACAGAAGCCAGAGATCTGGAACCAGACCAATGACTCACTGCAATGAACATTTGCAAGTGAAGACGTGTGGACAGAAGGATACATTGTGGGACGCACTGTGACATGCTACAGCTTCCACACTGAGATGTTTTTATGCTTTGGTGTGTGTGTGTGTGTGTGTGTGTGTGTGTGTGTGTGTGTTTATTTTTGGGGGAAGGTTGTAAGGGTGAAGGGCAGATATGAGGGGATGGGGAGGGGAAATGAGTGGGACTGGGGTGCATGATGTGAAACTCACAGAGAATCAATAAAAAGTTTTTAAAAAAAACCCAAGAACTTATGTCTCTATTAAATGCTGTAACAGGAAGCCCAGACCTCTCCTAGTGAGGAGTCCTTGCTGCCTGTTGCTTAGTGGTTGGTTGGTTTGTTTGTGTTTTTTTTTTTTTTGGTGTCAAACAGCTCATTGCTGATTGGATCTGACTTAAAACTCCAACTGTTTTCTTCAGCATACGTAGAAGATAGGTTCTGAAAGAGCTTGTTGCCTTATTTGCTGGCATATTTAGCAAGTGAGGAGAGAGGATAGAGCATGAATGATGCTGGATGTCCACGAGTTGAAGGTGCCAACACACTGCTGCGGATTCCTTTCCCTTCGCAGCGGGCGTACTGAGGAACGGATTCTGGCAGGTTGCAGGATGTCTCCTCATGAGATGATAAACACAGCATCATGCCCTGACCATGTGCATTTACACAGAATACCCTCGTTCACAGCTTCCCCTCTGGCTCTTCTTAAACAAGCAATTCATTCTCAGCAGTTTTAAATTTAAAATCAATATTTCTAATAAAATAGTTCTACACTTTTCATCTTTATGTATGGACATGCGTCAGAAGAGAATCCAAATGAGTTGAAATTTAAAGATGAAAGTATTAATAGAAACCATTCTGGGGATTGGGTTTACAGACTAGTGTACCTTTCCCTTCATCACCTAGATTTTAAGTAGCAAGTTCGCTTTCAGGGAAAGAAAGCAAACCAACTGGTCATGTGAAAAAATCCATTTGGAGGCTGAGATGTCTCAGTGGGTAAAGGCAGTGGCCACCAAGCCTAACCAGCTACTGGAGTCCACAAAATGGAAAGAGAATACACTCCTAAAAGCTGTTCTCTGATCTCCACAGGAACTCTGTGACACTTGCCCCCTGTCCCCTGTAAATAAAATGTTACATAAAAACATTTTTAAAAAGCATGTGGTCACTGGGAAATAATTTGAGCCGTTTGGTGCTTTTAACACAAATACCACCTGCTGGTGTATGTGTGTGCGCAGGTGTGCACGTGCATACATGAGTGTGTGTGGTTTGTGCACAGGTGCATGATGTGTGTGCATGTGCGTGTGCGTGTGTACGTGTGTACACTCCTAGGGCTCCATGCAGTCTAAACACATACTCTGCCACTGCTTAGCACCTGACACGGAGCCTCAACGCTGACAGTAGTACTCAGGCTAAGGAACATTAGCTGTGGAGTCTTCATGGCCTGCTTCAGTAGTACACAGGCTAAGGAACTTTAGCTGTGGAGTCCGGAATGTAGGCATCTGCCTTCTTCAAGCTGCTCAAATGCTTCCAGTGAGCCATCATGTAGACTATTTTCTACTGATTTGGAGAAATGGGATGGTGAGTTTCTGAAGACACAAAATTGTAGCAGCCTACAAAAGTGATGGTAAGGAGTTTATTGGCCTTTTCAGTGTGTTACAAACATTTAAAGAACTGACTAAAATGATTGTGAAACCTAGGCTACATTTACATTGCTGTCTCTATCCCTGCCCTCCCACACTCCCACTTGAGTTTGTTGACTGTATCGCCTTCACTGTTCCCTTGTGCAAACACAAGCTGCAGGAGCCCATGGTCTACTGGGCTTCTATCATGTAGCAAAGAAGAGCATGCAGTCTTCGCTCATTTGTGCTGCCTCAGAGTCTGCATGCATGTGTGTGTGCGCGCAGGTGGCTGCAGAGGCCAGAGAAGCGAGTTCAGGGATCTTCCCAAGCTGGAGCTACAGGCACTTGTGAGCAGCCTGGCTTGAGTGCTCAGAAACACTGGAATCCTCTGGAAGAGGCTCCAGAATCTTAAATCAAGGTGTTGGCTAGTGAACACCTGGTACCTAGGCTTCTGTCCTTGAACGATGGGAAGCAGAAGGAAGGGGAATTATGTCTGAAGTCTCTCATGTAAGGCATTAATCCTACGCAGGAGAACACGGTGCTCTGGTCACAGTCTCTTCTTAAAGGCCCTGCATCTAACTACAATGCTACTCAAGCTTTAAAGAGGATACAAGCATTCCAGTACAGCCCAAGCTATGACATCACTTCCCACGCCCTTATTTTCTTCCTCAGAACAGTGTATCCTGGTCAAGTTTCCAAATACGTTTGCAAGATCATCCTCATTCTTGTCCTTGATTTTCTTTCCTTTTGCCCCTCCCCCATTTTTGTATATTATTGTGTAGTACACCATTGTGTGAATTTACTACTGCTTACTTAACATTTTCTCTCAGTGGATACCAGGACTGCGTCTAAACTCTGCTTCTACTTAAAATATTGTAATATAAACTTATGTGTGTGCAATTTCTCATTCCTGTAGGCTCACCTATAACGTGCATACTTGGACTAAGACCAAAACAAATTCATGGCTTTTCTATGAGTAATTTTAGAAACAGACAGTAAAACATACCCTTCTGTTACAGAATAGTTGAACCTGTTTCTAGTTAGGGTGTGGCTCAGCCCTTAGCACACATCTTTAAGTCTTCTGGCTGGAATATAGACACACCCTTAGTAGTCACTTTTAATCCCGAATGGTGAAGGGAAAGTTAAAAGCACACATTTGAAAGTCATGACTAGTTTAGTAGCAGATAAAGTGATGAATCAGAGAAAGATTTGACAGAGTAGAACATGTCCAACTCTCATGAGGAGAGAGAGGGAAGGGAAGCTACTTAAGGGAGAGACAGAGAGTACAGGAGAAGAGAGTACAGTCCAGGATACAGTAGAGGTTGTGGAGAACAGCACAGTAGAGCTGAGGGGGAGAGTAGAGAAGCACAGAGAGGGAGAAGGAGGTGGTTTTACCAGGAGAGTTTTACAGAGACAGGAGAGAGAGAGAGAGAGAGAGAGAGAGAGAGAGAGAGAGAGAGAGAGAACAAGCTAGACACAGGTGAATACAAAATGAACTAGAAAATGAGAAGGAGCCAGCAGATTAGAATAGATCAGAGTTGATATGAGGCCAGGCAGAGCAATTCAGGAGAGGCTGAGACAGAGAGAGAAGCCAGATTGAATCAGTTATCATGGAGAAGAATTTCGAGCCAGAACAGCTGAGTTGACCAGCTAGTGAGAGCTCAGAAAGAACTAGGAAGGGATGAGCTTATACAGAAGCAAGTCTCAGAGAAAGAAAAAATTCTAGGCCTAGATTAGGTTGTATGGAGTCTAGAAACGGCCAGCACTAGGCCTAGGTTACCAGACTGAGGCAGTAAGTCTCAGAAACAACAATTAAATTAGGTAAAAATTCTTGGGGTCTGAGAGTCGCTCAACAAACCACACATCTCTGTCAGTCAGACAGGGATGGTTTATTGAGTGCAAACCTTGATACTGATCAGATCAGGGACAACAAACAGTTCTCAGGGCAGGCTTATAAGGGAAGAAAACCACAAAACCCACAACGAGCTCATACTCAGGTACAGGAAGTGCTGCTTGGTAGTCAGCTCTGACTCAGGATATTTTTGACTAGAACAGTTCTGACATTTATTCTGACTGGTCCTAAGTGGAGCTTATAGCTGTGGAACTTTTTTAAGATGGTCAGCAAACCTCAGAACATACAGAACATAACAGGGTATGTGGTCAGCAAACCTCAGAACATACAGAACATAACAGGGTATGCGGTCAGCAAACCTCAGAACATACAGAACATAACAGGGTATGCGGTCAGCACGACCCTGCTCTGAGTCAGGTTATTTTTCTGTGTCAGTGGCTCAGAGGCACATTACAGCAACAGTATGAAATATCTGGTGGGCACGGAACAAAATGGCTCCAGCTATGCTGGGGGGCGATCCTCAACAGAATAAAAGTGACTTTAATACTTTTCACAAAAGAGGAAGGAACAGGAAACAGTAAAACATACCCTACAGGAAGTTATAACAAAAAAAATCCACAGGTCGCTATGTATTCTAGACGTTTTCAAGACATAGCCACAGACCCTTAGGTGTCTTAAGAGTGACTGTCAGATAGTTGGTGTGGCCAAGTTCATTTTCACAGCTCTATGAAAAGATCAGTTATTTACTGTGTTGGTACTCGTACCAACGATGCCAAAAGAATGATGGGAAAAACTGTGGGCAGACTACAATAATCAGGATAGGCATACTAAACTGCGTGGTGGTATAGTGGTGCACATGGCTGCCTTCCCGGCTGTTTGTAAGCAAAACATCTTCCTTGGTTTGTACTCAAGATAATCAAATAAAGAAACCAGTTACAATGAAGCATGAAGAATACATGGATTTTGCCTAAATCTGAACTCTTGAATTCACTTCACAGTGTATGCTGTGTGGCAAAATGGGGGTCTGCACAGAGCGCCCCTGCACCAGGAGACTGAGCGGCATGCTGCGCTGATCGCCTTTGTTTCCCATTTTACTTCAAAGAATGAGGAGTAGAATGTGCGTGGCAGATGCTTTCTTCAAAATGAACAAAGTGAGCTTGTCACTTCAAGAAAATCAGTTATCTTTTTATTCTTTTGCCAGTAATAATTTGAGTTTTCAAATGAAAAAAAAAATTGGAATTTTGGAAAACGTTTTTCTTTCATCTTGAGCTTGCAGGCTTCAAAACGCTTTCTGATGAGGTTGGTAGTGATATTATTGAATGCAATTAAAAGTATTGTATAAAGAAGTTGGTCAACATTTGAAAGTGCTGCTTAAGTTTTTGAGTCAATATTTTCCAAAGGATCAATCTTGATGTTATAAAAATCGTGCATGGCTGGGCTGTGGATGTAGCTCAGCGGCGGGGGGTGGGGTGGGGAGCGCTTGCTTCACACACATTGTAGCCTGAACTTGATTGGTCCCCAGAACCTCCTAACAGTGCCACTCCCTGGGCCAAGCATATACAAAGCATCATATTTCCATTGGGATTTTTTCCCCCTTGTTTTGCCCTATGGTTTTTGGGAGGCTACCTGGAGAAAGGGCTACTTTATCTGACATCCACAGACATTTTAAAGGATCTATGGCATAATTGCAAAGCTCACCATCTCCCTGAATCCATGTTAGCAGCACAACCGATGCAGATGATACGCATTGTTGAGCTGAATAGCCATTATCAAATAGAAATCTGCGTTCTCTGTGTACTTCATAAGGAAAACATCTCAATATGTTTATAATGTTAAAAGTCTACTGTTGGAAGAGAAATGCAAGTATCATAAGAATAAAATACAACAATAATTAATAATGATTGTGAGCACTTGTGGTTTGTCATAGGAAGTGACATGGCCGTTCAAATTATGAAGGAAGAAGGCAGTAAATCAAAAGTAAAGGCTAACATTCACAGAGCATATGTTAAGTAACTTAAATATTATTGTGTGGGTAGACATTTATACATTAAAGTAATACAACACACAAATGCAGAAGCATATCACTATGATTAAACATAAAGCTTGGGGTTACAGCGGGAACATCTAGATAGTAAAGGGAATAGCCTTCAAAACTGTGCTTATAATTTCAGAGAAAATTATTTAATTCTATTTAGTTCATAAGTCATCCCTTCTCCACCCTCTTACCCCTCCCCCCAAGTCTCAGCAGCCATGGTTGTCTGGGACTCACTGTGTAGAGAACCGTCTGCTTCTGCCTCCCCAGTGCTGAGCTTAAAGCTTTGTACCACCATGCCAAGCTAATTCATGAACCTTTCACTCTAAAGGTCTCTTGGAATTTTTTTTTTCATATTTGGAAGAATGAATAAAAAGCAAAATGTCAACTTTACCCTGTTAGACTTTCCCATGGCACTGGGTGGTGGTAGCCCAGACCTTTAATCCCAGCATTCGGGATTGTTCAGCACACAGCCCCATTTGTGAATGGATGAACACTTATGTCAATCTAGTTATACAATTACTGCAATCTCTGTGAGGGTTGGGGCCAGCCTGGTCTACAGAGGGAGTTCCAAGGCAGCAAGGGCTACATAGTGAAATCCTGTTTTGAAAAAATTTTTTCCCTATGTCAAGGAAACAACTCAAACCATGTGGAACATCATCTGTGATAAATCACCTTTGATCTAGATATTAGACAGAATATAAAGAATAAGACCAGGAAAGGGAAACAAAGAACTCCTATGGCATCATAATTCTATCAGCCTTGTGACAGAGAGAAAATGGTGGCTACCAGAGGCTAGGGTGTGTGTGTGTGTGTGTGTGTGTGTGTGTGTGTGTGAGAGAGAGAGAGAGAGAGAGAGAGAGAGAGAGAGAGAGAGAAAATGTGTGTGAGAGTATGTGTGTGTGTGTGAGAGAATGCGTGTGAGTGTGTGCATGCATGTGCATGTGTGTGAGTGTGTGTTTGTGAGTATGTGTATTTGTGTGTGTATTTGTGTATGTGAGTGAGTGTGTGTATGTGTGTGTGCATATGTGTGAGTGTGCATGTGCGTGTGTATGTGCTTGTATGTATATGGGGGAGGGTCGGTGGCAGTTGGAGTGGGGACAAAGGGATCAGACAGCTGTTAACAGACACAAATTTTCAGTTAAATAAGCGAAATGAGATCAAGAGAAGTATTCTGCATTTCAATGCCTATAATTAGGGACAACATATATCCTTGAAAATGTCTGAGTGGATTGTGTCTCCTCCGTGAACGCCATGAAAGAACCCATACATTGAAGAGCTTGGGGAACCATTCCACAAGTCACACATGTATCAAAACATGGTGGTACCCTGTACATAAACACACTTTCATTTGCAATTCAGGACAAAAAAGATGTTGACATTTACCTGAATAATTTTCTTCTTGAAGAATTTACTAAAAAGTGTTTCATCTGAGCCTAGTATGGCCTAGAATATTGTCACTCATTCAGGCTGAGGCAGGAATTGAATACCACCTTGGTCTTCTAAATAGAGACAAACCCATCAACTTTGAAACAAAACAAAATTCTCACGGTAGCCTGGAGCTAACTTGTTTTATATATTATTTCTCATAAAACATGCAATTATCTTTTAAAGATTCTAATTTAATCAGAACAAAGATACTTTGACTTTGAGGCTAATACGAAAGAAATTCAACCAAAAAAGAATGAAATTATTAAGATAAAATTATAAAGGAGAATGTCTTCTGAATAGAGACTGGAAAATGTGAATTTCTGTTATGCATTAAAGTTATTCTTGTCACATTTGGGAGCTGGAGGCAGGAGAATCTCAGGTTTGAGGCCAACCTGAGATATATATTGAGTTCAAGGCTAGCTTGGGCTACATAGTGAAATTCTGTGTGAAAAACAAATAAATTAACAAATAAACCAGTAATCAACATTCCCCAATATTTTCCTCAATATCGTATTTGCTGTTTGGAACTGTCTGCCCTGAGAAGTTAGGCACAAACATGTTCCACAAAACAAGACAAGAGCCTGACAAATACAGAGGTGGATGCTGGCAGCCAACCGTTGGACTGAGCACGGGGACCTCAATGGAGGAGTTAGAGAAAGGACTGAAGGAACTGAAGGGGTTTGCAACCCCATAGGAAGAACAACAACACCAACCAACTAGACCCCTCAGAGCTCCCAGGACCCCTAACCAAGGAGTACACGTGAGGGATCCATGGCTCCAACTGCATATGTAGCAGAGGATGGCCTTATCAGGCATCAGTGGGAGGGGAGGCCCTTGGTCCTATGAAGGCTCAATAGATGCCCCAGTGTAGGGGAATTGAGGGTGGGGAGGAGGGAGTAGGTGGGTGGGTGAGGGAGCACCCTCATAGAATCAGGGGGAGGGGGAAGGGGTGGGAGTTTCTGGAGGGGAAACCGGGAAAGGGGAGATCATTTGAAATGTAAATAAATAAAATAGCCAATAAAAAACAAAACAAAACAACAACAAAACCCCTCCCAAATCCCCCAAAACCACCACCAGCAAACAAAAACCAAGATGTCTGAAGAAAAGTATTTTTTAAAACTGACTTTTTACTTTTATTTTGTGTACATGTGTGTTGGATTCCCTGGACATGGAGTTGTAAACAGTTGTGAGCTGCCAGATCTGGGTACTGGGAATTTAACCTGAGTCCTCTGGAAGAACAGTCAATGCTCTTAACTGCTGAGCCATCTCTCTAGCTCCTGAGAAAAAGTAATTTTAAACTAGTTAGTTAATTATTAAAAATTGTTTTGAGAGAGGGTCTCACTGTCTAGTCCTACTTGGCCTCATTTTCTAGAAGGATTAGCTGAGTGGGAAGATCCTGTCCTGAGTGGGCAGTGCCTTCTACCAACAGACAGTATCTCCAGAGATCTCAGGGGAAAGCAGTGCTGGTTTTGCCTGCTATCCTTCACTCCTTGCTGGTGAGCACTTCTACTCTGCGATTTCTTCTGCTGCTGGGAGCACAGCTACTTCAGCCTTCCTTCATGGATGGAAGACCAGTGACTTTCCAGGCCTCTAATACCAGATTGGGACTGCTGAGGCGGCCAGCCTAGTGGACTAAGTAGCTACCATTCTCGGTCCCCCCAGCAGCCATGTTGAACTACCCAACCTGTATCATTCCCACTACTCGAGTAAATCTCCTTTATAATACATAGTTGATATATTAATTTTTACCTTCTAGGGAACCTTAATATGCGGTATCTTCACATTTAACACTTATTTTCCTAGAAAATCTTACTTTCAGAGTTGTGGTTTAATGTCAGGGCTGAGCACATCCTATACCACTCTACAACTCCAGAGCCCACAGTTGTCTTTTTTTTTTTTTTTTTTCAAGAGTTGGGGACAGATCGTGTTTGGTAAGCACTTCATCCCTGAAATCAATGCAATCCTTTTGCAGCTTGATAAGTCCTGTGATGGCTTGGATTTGAAGTGTTTCCCAAAAGCCTATATACAAAATGATTAACCGTAGCCTGTGATAATGCTGGGTGTCCTTCCAACCAATGCCACCCACTTTCTTTGAGGTAGGCTCTCTCATCAGCCTTCAATTGGTTCACTAAGGCTAGACTAGCTGGCCCCAGGGATCCTTCTGTGCCTGGCTCTCTCATGCTGGCTCTCTCAGTGTTACAAGCACATAACACTGCCTGTTTATTTTTGCATGGGTTCTAGGAACTGAATTTAGGTTGAATTATCAGCTGAGCCATCCTACTAGCCTTGAACCAGGAAGAAGGAATGAGGTGTTTGCAATGTAAATTATTATTAAAAACCTTTACAAAGAGGTAGGGGAATCCTTTGTTTTTAAATTATTTTTGTATGTATTATTTAAACATATACACACATATTGGCATGAATGCAGAAAAAAATAAAAAATACAAATATGTAATAAAATACATTTCTAGAGATATGTGAAGTTCATAATTGGATTTGGGTCATTAAAAACCTCTTTTTAAAATAAGTACGGTGGTGCACACCTTTAATCTCGGGGAGGGAGAGGCAGGAGAATCTCTGTGAGACTGAAGCCATCCTGGTCCACATAAGAAGTTCCAGGACAGCCTGAGTACACAGCAAAAGCCTATCTTAAAAACAAGAAAAATATTTAAAAGCTGTTATTTATCATCATCATCCTCAGCACCACCATCATCATCACCATCATCACCATCATCATCGGTGTGTGCGCATGTGCATATGCATGTGTGATTGTAGGTGTGCACATGCCACAGTACATTTGGCCATTGGTTCTTTCCTCCTATAGTGTGCTCCAGGGATCAGACTCAGGACCTCTGCTTTGCACAGCAAATGCTTCTTTGGTACTGAACCATCTTGCTGGCCCTAAGAATCTTTTTGTCCGGCAGTGGTGGCACACGCCTTTAATCCCAGCACTTGGGAGGCAGAGGCAGGAGGATTTCTGAGTTCAAGGCCAGCCTGGTCTACAGAGTGAGTTCCAGGACATCCAGGGCTACACAGAGAAACCCTGTCTCGAAAAACCAAAAAAAAAAAATGTAACATTTATAAATAATCGCAAACACAAATCTATATTCGGTATCAATGTGACTGAGCTGAACCTGCCCTGCGGTCACACGCACATTTTCATTTTACTTTAGAGTCAGGTTTACTGGTTTATATTTTGCACAGGAAAAGACACCCCGTTGCATCTGCGTACAATTCGATCAGACTTGACAAATGTCCAGCCCTGACAGCCACCATCCTGCCCATCTCATCCTCCACTCCTCTGCTAGCTACCGGTGTCATGGATTTGTGTTCCACGGTCTGTCCTTCCTAGACGGCTTTAGAAGAAAACACTTTGTGACTGACTTCTCTTACTTTGTGTGGAGCTTTTGGGATTCATCTTGTTTTGTTCAAATGTGGCTTCTTTCATTTTTACAGTGGTTCTGGTTTTATTTTGTTTTATGAATGTACACCAATTCGATTACTCATTCACTGTCACGGACAGTTAGTTCCAGCTTTTAGTTATTACTAATAAAATGCTACAGATATTCACGTAGGGGTCTTGGTTGTGGGTGTGTGTTTTCATTCCTTCTGTGGGAATATCTCGAGTGGGACTTGCTGTCCACAGACATGTGCTTAGGTTGTAAGGAGCCACTGAGGAGTTTTCAAGCGAAACGTGTCATTCTGCTTTTGACCCGCTACTTTCTGCCACACATCCTTGTCAGCACTTGGTGTCATTAACTGTTTAGCCATTTTAACAGATCTGGAGTGACGTCCCGCTGTGGTCTGAATGGCATTTTCCTAGTAACTAACAATGATGCTGCAGAGGTGTTCATGGGTCTTATTGCCATAGAGGTATGTTCTGCGCTGAAATGGTACCCACAATCTAAGGAATAAGTTTTCCCTCATCCATCAGATTCTGTCTTTTCTTATTTTTGGATTATAAAAGGTCTTTCTAAATTCTCAATGACTACAAATGTGACTAATCAGAAAAGTTCACCAAGCAAAGCACCTGGTGAGTCTCACCTGCTAGCCCAGCACTCAGGGAGCAGAAGCAAGAAGGCTACAAGAAGGCTACAAGGTCAAGGTCAACCTGCTCTACATTGGCCAGCCTGGACTACAAGTACGAGACCCTGTTTTAAAAGACATAAACTGGGGAGGAGTGGACTGGGGTGGCACTGGAGGAGAGGAAGGAGGGGAAACTTTGATCAGAATGTAATATATGAGAGAATAAATATGGAAATTAAAACAGAAAGGTGATTCTTAATCTGTGACTAGACGGGTGTTCTCTCTGTTCAGCTGTCAGCCTACCGTTCTTTTTCTTTTCTTTTTTGGAATATTTTCTTTTTAAGATTTATTTCTTTACTTTATTTACACAAGGACACTGCAGCTGTCTTCAGACACACCAGAAGAGGGCATTGGATCCCATTACAGACGGTTGTAAGCCACATGTGGTTGCTGGGAATTGAACTCAGGACCTCTGGAAGAGCAGTCGATGCTCTAACTGCTGAGCCATCTCTCCAGCCCTGTCAAGAGTTCTTATGCAGATACTGGGAGTTTCAGCACATCCACTAACAAGTCGGCCCCTTTTTTTTCCAGACAGGGTCTTACTATGTAACCCTAGCTGGAACTCTCTATGATACAGAGTCTTCTTAGATCTGGAACTCACAGAGACTCCCCTGCTTCCCCTTCTTGGGTGCTGGGATTAAAGGCGCAGGCCACCACATCCAGCTTCCCGTCATTGCGGAGTGCTTGCTTTGCTATATCTTAAACATTTTAGTATACACTGCGTTTTTCCGGTTGACTAGTTTGTCTGTCAGTTTCTGGACAGCAACCCATATTAATAGGAACAAATAGGACTTTTTTGGAGAAAGATGACCCAATCTCTCAGGAAGCTCTAATGTCTGTGATTGCTAACTATTCTCAGCATTTCCCCCCTTTCAGGTCTCATCTTAGAGTCCTGTAATTCCCATCCGCCTGAAGGCAGACATCTGGAGCAGACTTAAAGAGGGGTTTGCATTGAATTCTATTTTTAGGGTGAGGACCAGAAGACACAACCCGAGGACTAGGGTGTTGTGGAAATTGACCCAAAGCCCAGGAGAACCCTCTCCTCTAATTCACCTTAGCTAAGCACTTTAGTGCAGACACTGACTCGTCTGTGTGACACTGCTGCTGAACCGATCCCTTCTGGGCTGATGGTAGCATCTTTGCACACCTGAACACTCTGAGCACTACACTGTTCCAGGATTAGCCTTTGCTCTGCAATTACAAGAATGGAAGGAAAATGCCCTGTCTGCATTGGAGGGGAGTAAAGTCTTTATTCTTGGCGATACTACATTTATGGAGCCACCTGAGGGGCTCCAGAGGTTTCAGAGGTAACAGTCTCAGCTACAGTCTTACGGTTGCAAGCACACCAGCAAAGGTTCCCGAGACTGAAGAATTTCGCACCTGTCTCAAGGCACATGGGTATGTTAGGTTGTGTCCCGTCAGCTAAGCATGCCATGAACTCAAGTTTCTACACATAAAGCAAACTGAGCAGCACCTAGCAACACAAGCGCAGACTGCTCGTGGCCCTTTGTGTCTGCTGAGGTTTCCTTGGGGTTTTAACAGATTATCGTGTATTCCTTCAGCAGGAAAGATTTCTTTAACTCGTAAATATTTTGCAATCAGAAACAATTCAGATTAAAACTCCTGGAGGCCATGAGTTCTTGTGCAGTAGCGTGTAGGAGGAGACATTCTGGTTTATTTTATGAATAATTGTTGATCGTCCTAACCATTAAAACTGTACTTCATTTTCAAAAACTTGCCATAGTCACAGAAGCGCAAAATTTAATAAAACAACTGTAATCTTTTTTCTTTTAACTCCCTGTCACTTCTTACGTGCTCCTGTCTAATGAGGTCTAAGGCTCTGTGCTAAATTTCTTCTTGCTTTGACAACGAGCCATTTCAGTTTCACGTTACTGATTATCTGGAGATCTGAAATAAAATAAATGATAACATTGACTTTTGCATTGTGATAGAAAGTATAAAACAACTTGCTTTGAAAGAGGTGTTTGCATCCTGTGTTTATAAACATTCCTTAATGATGAAAATGTCTTAAAGTTTATGTTTCAGAGCAAGTCTGTGGTGGTTTAGGAGCAGCGCTTTAGCATCAGCTCATCAAGTACTAGGCAACGTGTTACTGTTGCCAGGAACAGACTGTGTTTGGGGATGGGGCAGGTGGCTCAGCAGTTGAGAACATTGGCTGCTCTTACAGAGGACCTAGGCCTGGTTTCCATCACACACATGCTGGCTCACAATTGCATGCTCCTGCAGTTCTAGGGGATATGATGCCTTTCTCTGGCCTACTAGGGCATCAGGCATACTCGTGGTGTACAAACATACATGCAGACAAAACACACACACACAGAAACAAAACCAAAAATATATAAAAAGGATAATGTTCAGTATCCCATAAAAGTTGGAACTGCATAGAAAGTACCTTCTTGTTTCCTCCTGAGCATCTGGAAATTGATATATGTTATCTTCTGTGGCTCTTCTAGACTCTCCTAAAGGAAAAAGAAAACAAATTTAAAGCTCTATCTTGAATAGTTTCTATTTGTTGTGAGCTGGTGTTAATCCCACCGAAGGAGAGTGAAGGCCACTGACTTAAGTATTTTAGTCAAATCAAGCTTCATTTTCTTTCAGATAGGGCTATGTTCCTAGAGTGGGCTTTGAGAGAACACAGGAGAAATGGTATTTTCAATAGCCCCAAAAATGCAAAGCTAGGGGTTTTCTAAAGATTTTTGTTATGTAGGAACTTATCAGAACATCTCAAAATTATTTGGCAGAACATCTGAAGGTGGATGGCAATGTGGAACATGTCAAATTCCAGAAAATGGTCAAGACATGGTCAAACAAGTTTTACAGAAAACATGAATGAACTTATTTTGACCTTGTGACAAGATAGCTTCTAATCTTAAGATGCAGGCAGGGTGGTCCATCACTGGCAATGTCTTTTCAGTGAATTGAAACCTTAGCACTTAGAGAATAAGGTGCAGGTATCACTGGGGCAGGTCAGATGGCCCAAAGATGGCCACAGCCATACCCCCCCCCCCCTTCCAACAATCCCACAGCACGACCTTGTCAACCCCCCACCAAGAAATGCAATCTCTTTCCTCTTCAAAAATCAAACTATCCTTCAGATATATATTATATAAAATTATACATATGTATGTGTATGCATAATTTTATGTATACTGTTGCTGTTTTCAGACACACCAGAAGAGGGCATCAGATCCCATTACAGATGGTTGTGAGACACCATATGGTACTGGGACTTGAACTCAGGACCTCTGGAAGAGCAGTCAGTGCTCTAGACACTGAGCCATCTCTCTAGCCCGCTTTTAAAAACCAACAGTTTCATTAGAAGTGGCTACACGCACAGCTTCCAAGGCTAGCTCAGGAGAGGCTTGCAGCTTCAGCTTGCCTGTCTTATAATGCTTCTTTCAGAGAGGGCAAGGTCAACGTAGGAGATGTTCTTCTACCCTAAGACTGCTTTGCTGGGCACCATGGGTGAGTTCTCCAGCAGAGAGTCCCAGGTAGGCCCAGCCTCCTGGCTGACTGCACAGTTGCAGTGTGCAAGCAACCAACTCTTGCTTGACCCTTCAAACTGCCCCATTTGTGATACAATAACACTGGATGGGCCACTGTAGCTGGTAAGATGACGCGTTAAGATGATACTCAAAATCTGTTAGAGAGCAATGTAAATTACTCAAATAATGAAGTCAAATATGGTGAGTCTGCCTGTGTATCAGTCTGTTTATCTATGTCAATCGGCTACCTCACTTCCACACGTTTTCCGTTTCTTGTGACTTGAATTCATTGGGACAAACCTAGAAAGATGCTCCATCCTTGCCTGTGACAGTTTTCAGGAGGCCCCCAATTTCCTGTATCCTATTTTTGAATATGGGGAATGTGAAGCCTGGTATAGTACCCCACTTTCTGTCTTCCCCTGCTTCCTAAAATCCCCCTTGGGTTTTGTTTTGAGAGTCCAGAGACCCTTTTTTGTCCCCTTGGTCTTGCTGCTGGCTCTGGAGATAAATGCACATCTCCATGGACCACCTTTCCTTTAGCACATTTGTTCTTTCTCTTTTCCTTCTTAACCTCCTTGTCATCAGATTGCTCGGCCGACCATTCAAGCTCTGAGGCACTCCCTACCCACGAGTGGGATGGTTTGTCCTCAAACGTGGGATATTGCACTCGGGCGGGAGCTCCTCAGGTTCCTGATTTCATGGCTCCTGGCCTTTACTGGCTGTAGCCATCACCTCTGTTCATATGTAGAACTGAGCACTACAAGCTCTCCCCAGTCTCGGTTTCTTGCATCAGTGACTTAGCTGCCATCTTTATTTTTCCGGATTTTCTTTAACTCAGGCAATCCTTCTGCTCCACAAGGCTCTGTACACCACCACCTTGTCATTGTTGCTTGGCATTTACCATCTTCTCTGCTTTCTTCCTACAATTTAAGCTCCAAGGTCACCCCTTGAACTCTGTACCCGTTTCTGCTGTGTCATGTCACACCTGACACGTTTTCACCCCTAGTCAAATCAGCTTTCTGTCTCTTCCACTCCATGACTTGATAGTTCCATCGTTGCTCGATGATAGCTGGAGCAAACATATAGCCAGGCAGAGAAAGCTCACCCTGAATTTGTGGGTACAAACAGAAGGACCACTATTGCTGTCAGACCTTCCTATTAAACACTCCTGGTTCGGTAATTCTTCGTCTCTGTTAGATGGCTCTTTAACTCTCGCATTTTCTCAGCCCTCCAGCTGAATATTCGTTTTCGTACAAGTGACTTATTTTCCAGTTTCATACTGGAAATGAGTCACACTAGGAAGGACATTCTACAGGTTTTGTTGCCAGAGTGATCCCGAGACCTGTGTTCTGTGCCCTGTTTCCTTCCTGCTATGATGGAGGAGCGGCTTGCACTCCTCTGAGGTTGCTTCCTTCTCTACATCTCTTCATTCCTTGTCCACACAAAACCTGGCTCCCAGAATCCCTTCTGATTCTTACTTAGCAGGTTACTTTTTGTATAAGATCTGATATCTGACAATCTAATGAAAGAATACAGTTTGCCATGGTGGGTGAAGGCAGGGAGGGGAGGGGATTTGTAGTCAGGAGGCAGAGTAGACAGGAAGTGGGGCTGGGTTATAATAGCTTAAGGCCCGCCCTCGTGACTCACTTCCCCCAGCAAGGCTCCTCCTCCTAAAGGTTCAATAACCTTCCTAAACAGCCCAGCCCACCCACGGGAGCAAGTGTGCAAACCGGATCCTAATGGGGACACATCACACTCAGAGCACAGTGCTCTGCTTTCTAGTAGGTCTTTTCTATCTGCAGTTAAATATACAACAGGGTTTACGACTCTAGGTTTCCAGGCACAGTTGTATGGACTGCATCTGGGTCTGGTGTTAGACCCTGCGAATTTACTTCTCCTTGTACCTCTCCGCTTCCTTGATCTTTTTTTTTTTTAATTTTTAAGTGATAGAGCTTTGGCTGTCCTAGAACTTGCCCTTGAGCTCGTAGAGATCCCCCTGCCTCTGCCTGCCAAGTGCTGGGATTAAAGGTGTGCCACCTTTTTCTCAGTCTGGAACCTGAAATCGTTACTCTATCATTCAGATTCTTTCATGCAAAGATTAGCAAGACTTTGATGCAATAGTTCTTCCCTGGAGGAGGGGTGACTTTGTTCTCACATAGGACATTTGGAAATGTCTGGAGATGTTTCTCTTGTTATAATTGATAGAAGGAAGTACTACTGGAATTTAGCAAGTAGAGGAATTGATGTGCTTTCCTCAGGATCCAGTGATGCACCAGACAGGCAAGCCCTACCTCTTCCCCTACAGACAAACATTTCTGAAGAATGATACCCTGGACTCAAATAGTATGTAAACACAAAGAGTGTTTTATTCTGCACAAGTCCAGCATGCTGGGGTCTCCCATTACCAGAATAGAGAGACAACCAAGTGAGCTTGCAGACCTGATTTAAAGCACATTAGGGAATTTTGGGGTAGGTGTCGTCTATCTGTTGGGTCCATCTCTACTGACATTTCATTACTGGGGTGTGAGGGCTGGCAACTTGCTGAAAGATCTGGAAACTCTGGCTGAGGAAATAGCTAAGGAAGTCTGGAAACTGCTGATGACCCATTGCCCTTGCTTCAGGCCAGGTTGTGGGGTAACTTCTGAGGCCTGGACTTGCCTGGAATTGCCCAGTTCTTGGAAACAGAGATTTAGGCCTAGGCTCCTTAACTGCCAATTTGAATCCTGACATGGAATTAGCCTAGCTTTCTCACAATAATATAAGGTTAAGAAACCCTGTCCCAGTAGCTCTCAGGGAGGATAGAGCAGTAAGATTGAAAAACCACCACCTCCATGTGCCCATGTGGCATTGTCATATGTAAAGGATGCTCATGTAGAATGTCCACTGCAGGACTGGGGGAAAATGAATGCCTATGATCTTAAGCTACTGTACTTCTAGGCTCCCTATAATAGGAGCACAGCAGCCGGGCAGTGGTGGCGCACAACTTTAATCCCAGCACTTGGGAGGCAGAGACAGGTGGATTTCTGAGTTCGAGGCCAGCCTGGTCTACAGAGTGAGTTCCAGGACAGCCAGGGCTACACAGAAAAACCCTGCCTCGAAAAACAAAAAACAAAAAAACAAACAAACAAACAAAAAAGAAATAGGCGCACAGCCTTTCTCATAACTAATATGCCTGGCTATTCCCTCTGAGGCTGTGTTTCACTGTGTACCCCTGGCTGACCTTGAACTTTCTTATGTAGACTAGGCTGGGCTTGAACTCAGAGATCTACCTGCCTCAGTCTTCTGAGGCCTAGGATTAAAGGTATGTACCATTATTCCTGGCTGCCTTCTTTTAGATGAGAGTCTCCTTCGGCTTTACAATTGAATGTTTTCCTTGCTCCCCAATATATGGAAACATCCAAGTATTCTTAGGCATATTCATGCTAAGTTTAATTTGCTAAGATAGGGTTTCAAGCAGGGTGAGCACCACAGGACTGGGGTCCCAGGGCTCCATCACTACCAAAGCTCTCATTTTTAGTCCTAATCTAGGACTACTCTCAACCTTGCTATGTAGCCAAAGATGCCCTTTAATTTCTGATCTTCCTGCTTTGACTTCTCAAGTGCTGGTATTACAGGTGTGTACCACCATAATGGATGGGTTCATACAGTGCTGGGGACTGAACCCAGGGTTTTGTGCCTTCTAGGGAAGCAGCCTACCATCTGAGTTGCATCTCCAGCTTTGGTCTTAGATCAGCATTCCTTTTAGTGTGGCAAATGCAATGGTGCGTGCCGTGGGCTGCACAAGTCTTCCTTGGAGTGGTCCGGTTTGGTTTCAGTCATGTCACTTCTCAGATGCTGAAGGAAGATGATGTTTCCTCTGGAATACTGTCCATGAAGGTTCTCTGAGAAGAAGAGCTACACATTGGCTATAACCACTAGCGAGGAGCACACAGATGTTCCATGCTGTCTGTGTTAGGAAGTCTTGGCAATGGCTAATTCATACATGAACACACTTATCCTTCAAGTTTTCTGATCAGATATCTGTTCAAATGAACCAAGGTGAGCACTGTAGGACTGGGGATTCCATTGCTGCTGAGACACTGCTTCAGTCCTAGGCTAGGTTTTGGGCTGACTTAGGGAGCAACTCAAAATGTTTGACCTGCATGGTGTCAGAGATGGAAGACTGACCCTCGGCAAGAGGCTCACGGCAACCAATAGAAAGTGCAGTGGTGACATTTGTTCCTGTCGTGTTCCATTTCTGGAGAAATGAGTACTTCTTTTTTGCTAACAGTGAAGACATCCTTACGTGGTGGATTCTGTCAAGTGGGCAATGGGAAGGTGTGATTTATAGCATCTTCTAGTGTATTCGGTGACAGCACAAGCCAGACCATGTTGAATTGCAGGCATCTTATTGTTTCATCCCTTTGTTTGAAAGCAGTGGTGTATAAACCCTCATGCTGTGCAGGGTTGGGTATGAATGAGACCTTGAAGACCTGTTCTGTGGATAAGTTTGGACTGAAACAGAACAGATAGTCCCTGGCAGTTTGACTAGATAGGTGAATGAATTTTTAAAATTTTGTGATGCAAAACATTTTTAGTGGCCATATTCTAGAAAAGGGTAAATCATAACTCATACGTAAAGGTTGTGTCAGGGTTTATAGACTAGACCCCTGATAATGGATTCAACCTTTCCACAACAAATCAAAGGTATTGTTGTATGCTCACATGAATATACAGTAGGCATTACCTTAAATTTAAAACTCACTGTAGGCGGCAAACCCAGAGAGCGGGATGTGAAGGCTGAATTGTATCAGTGTGGTCTGCAGAGAATTTCTTTGTGCGGGTTTTGCCCAGTTGAAATATGTGCTGCAATTCAGGGCTAAGGGGATTACTTTTGAATAGTCATTGCAGAGGTTGATTACGTTCGTCTATCATATTTAGCCGGACCCTGCAGGCTATTAGTCCATTAGCTGGGCTGGCCCTGCCATTGTCAAAAAGTTGATCACCTAATGTTAAAAGACCATGCTTTTTGTTGATTTAATCTAAGGTTTTGTTAAAAGAAACTCAGATTATGTGTTATATAGCAGATTAAGGACATAGACCATGTATAAAAATGCCTCTGTCTCTGGGGGGAGCATGTACTTCTGTCATCGCTGAAGACAAGATTTTTTTTTTTTTGTCTTTCAGCTCATTTTATTTGAAAGCACAGACTTAATTTCAGGAGACATGGCACCACATTTTCACTGATAGTAAAGTCTCAGAAATGGATTTCTCAGAAAGGAGTCCATTTCTTTCCCAGCATGCACTTATCTTACACAAAATTAGCACAGTAAAAGTAAACTAGTTCATCAGTGGCCACAGTGAATCCATGAAGCCTTGACGTCGACATGGTTTTGCAACGCAGTTTCCTTGGAGAACAGACTTGCCTTGTATTTTGAGAAATATATATAGAAACTGAAAATTTGCCACTCATATTTGGTAACTAGAAAATAACTTTGAGTAAATATATAGACGTCTATTCCTTAGTTAATGGATGTATATCTTCAGTTATTTAATCATCACAGTTAAATGATTTTAATGAAATAAATACACATTTTATTAAATTAGAATCCTATCATCAGTATAAGGCACATTTTGACAAACTCGACTTTTAGCATATTTTATTATGAGTTATCCACTAGTAAGTAATAAAGTATATCTTTAAAAAAACATTGAGAAGTTCAGCTTTAGTATTTAAAATAACATAAGCACAACTTTTTATTGGAATCATATTATAAAAGCTGACTCCTAGGAACAGAGACAGCTGGGAAAGCATCACATGAACAACTATGCCTTGAACTATGACCTCAGAGCTGGTGCTGGCTTGGCACACTCCTGCAGGGCTCCCTTGTAATGGACGGTGTGTGAAATGGCTGGTCAGGGATCTAGGCTGTGATCCTGGAACACAGCCGCGTGCTAGTCTTGGTCCCTTAGCATTGTTCTCTAATCAAAAAAACTTCTCAGAGCGTAGGAGTTCCAAACACGTCTTACTCTAGGTCCCCCCCCCCCCCACTTGACTTTCACAGTAGAGAAGTGGCGGTCAGTCAGAAAGGAAGAGATGGGATGCCCAATTAGTATTCTGATGACCATTGACCATTTAATAAAGTGTTATTAAGAGATAAAGGCGGGATTCAGGATCTACCAAGGGACATCCAGGGCCCTATAAATAATGCAAAGAAAAATACAATGGTATTATCACCCCTAGGGCTGACTAGGAAAAGGAGAGAGTGAGGGACAAAGATTTAGAAAAAGGATCATCTGAGAGAATGCAGAAGGAACAGTTAGAAATTAGCAGAAGTGGGGCATCCTGGGCTAATAGCAACCAGGTACCCTCTCTCCTGAGTCCCCTCCCCTGAAAAAAACACAGTAAAATAGGATGTATAATCAACTATTTTTTAAGACATTGGTTATCAAGAACAAAACCAGTTATCACTGATTGACAGAACACAAGCAACATAAGCCCTCAGTTGTCTCAGATTCTTTCTTTGAGTAAGTTTTCAGACTTCAAGTTGAGAGAAGGAAAATCCAGGAGCCCAGTACAGCTCCTAAGTTAAAGAGATATATGGTCTTGAAAGTCAGGGGATACCAAGTCAACTGGAGTTTGTAACCACTGCTACAGTGTACTGAAAGTCAGTGTGTCCTCAGATATCTGAGAAGAAGCCTATTCAAGATGAAGGACTTAACAGGTTGGATCTTTGGGAGGTAATTGTACCATGAAGGTAGAACCTGCAAGAATAGATTAGTAAAGACAGAAGACAGACGTGAAGTTACAGTCAGGCCATTTGCAAACCAGTGAAAGATGCTCAGCAAAAACTGACTACGCTAGTACTCTGGCCTCAGACTGTAAGAAAAAAATTATACTGTATTATATTATATGCCTATGAGACTAAGGCCCTCTGTAACATGGCAGCCAAAACAGCCTGAGATAAGGGTACCAGAGAGGAAAGAGCCAGCGATGAGAAGTCTGGAGATCTATACAGGTAAATGAAATCTCAAGTATTTACCCAAGTACAAATCAGAGCCTTTAATCTGAGGCCAGAGAAAGAAAATACCATGTGAATACAGAATAAAATACATGGTGTGCACGGAGAGATTGGACTATTCTCTGCTATCAGCAGCCCTATCAGGAAAGTTTCACAGGATGTTGGGTCTTGCTTTGTAGTGGATAATAGTTACCCCAGCACTAGACCTCACTTTGACCCTATGTAACAGATCATAAAAGTAAGATCTTTAAGTCCAAACTGCTCCCAGGTAACTTCACTGCATCAGACCAAAGCTCAGAAATATTTATGGGACTAGAAAACTACATGGCACCAAAAAAGGGGTTAATGTTTGCAAATGTCCATGATCTAGGAAAAACAAGACAGACAGAAAAAATTACCCACACTGACTCAGTCTTTAGTTTTAGGAGGAGAGGCATTTATGTTGGTCACTGTAATTATATTTTAAACAGAGTGCTTAGAAATACAGAATGCACAAAAGCAAACATTAATGAATGAGAAGACAGAATGCCAGAAACTACTCAAAGAGAGGTAAAATAGTAACTTATTTTATAAGCTGTAGAACAAGCTTAAGCAGCCTAATAGAGTCTGCCTGCCCTGGTGAATTTATTCTGTGATCCCCAGTGTTAAAGCCTGGGTAAAATGCTAAGGCCTAGGCAACTGGTACCTGTCTAGCCTGCCATTTTGTGCTGTTACTAGGAATCCTTTTCATGCTCTAGTTGATTGCAGATTCTGTTATGTTCTGTGCTTTGATGTTCTTGAAAACCAATCCCAATAGAGGTCGGTTAAAACTGCTTTGGATTGTCAGCCACAATAAGCTTGGACCCAAACCAACTGCCAGGCAGCACTTCATGCACCTATGCATGAGCTTTTATGGTTTTTGCTTTTATAAGCTGCTCCTGGGATGGACCCCCAACAGAAGAGAAACACCTGCACCAATACAAGGAGCTATTTGGAATAAGACTTCCATTTTGAATAAAATGTAAGTTCCTAAGACCTCTCTGGGAACCGACATCTGCCTGACAGAAAGAGACATGTATATGGGTTACTTACGTTCTGATTGGCAAGTTAAGACATGCATGTTAGGCAAGTCAAGTCCCCTGCCCCAGCTGAACACCCCAACCAACGAGAAAGGATTAAATGCACAACAAAGACATGTTGCCAAGGAAGTCCTCTATCCGTAAATGCCGATCGGTGAAATAACTTAGCACAGATATTTGTGGATTTCAAGACTTAACAGATCTGTAGGATCCTGGCTCACAGCCACAGCAAGCTCCCCAATCCGACCTGTTGCCTTGATCGATCAGTCTTGGGGTGTGGTGTTCAATAAGCCATTGGTGTCAATGGTTTGTGCAGGGTTCCCAAGACCTCAATACCCAGTAGCTCCCCAACACACAGAGTTCTGACCCTATGTGTTCTGAGTGGCTAAAACAGGTGGGTAGCACATGAGCATGAATACGCTGAACACAAGGTGATGCCTAGCCTTAAACAAGATGGCATGGAGCAGCACCAAACTTCACCCCATCACCCAGAAGACTGCAATGTAAAACAGAAGAATTCTTCACGTCCGAAGTCTTTTCTTTTAATATTTTTAAATAGTAGTTGATCACTGGCATCTGAACCAACACAAGGTAAGCAAGTACTATACACACACTGTTGGAATTCTGGAAGGAGATGGAAGGATGTATGAAAAATATTTTAATAAATAACAACTGAAAAATTTTCAAGATAGGTGAGCTTCATAAATACACAGATCTTAGAAGGTCACCAAAAAGAAAACAGAAAAAGGAAAAAGTCTTATCTGTCTTAGAATTCTATCCCTAGTGGAAAAAAATAAAAGTTCAAAAAAGAAGTTTCAAAGTGGACCTTTCAGATGGACAACAGCTGAAGCTATATGTCTCAGCAGACCTGCCCCACCAGAGACGGTGCCCAGGCAGATGGAGCATGGTGACCAGTGGAAATCCTATTCTGGAGAGAGGACTGATGAGTGCCAGAAAGGCTGAGTACAAGAGAAATTATAAAAGGAGTTTTAAAAATATATTAAACAGTAACAACAGAGGCTGGGGAAATGGCTCCATTGGTGAAGTAAGGGGCTGAATTTGGATGCCCAGTACCCATATAAAAAGCCGTTTTTAGTGTTGGGTCCCTGAAATCCCAGTGATGGGAAGACAGAGGGTGGATCCCTGGAGCTCTCTGGCCAGCTAGTCATAGTGAGTGTGAGCTCTAGGTTCAGTGTACGCGTGGCATGTGCACGCATGCATGTGTGCTCGCACACACACACATGCATACAGACACACATTTACACAGACACACATGCACACATATGCACGCACCCCTAAATGCATACATGTACATATACAAATAAGTATACACATGTACTGTACACAATACGGTGTGAGATTTGTAGCAGACATAAATGTTGAAAGCCCAAGAACAGTAGTGCCAAGGTGGGGGGTGGGGAGAAACCCAAGTTTGATGGCACAAACCTGGATCAACGGAAAATATCACAAGTGTGGTTGTCATGATTTTTGTTTTAATACTTTTGCTTACATATTTTAATTACTTTGGTTAAAAAGATTTGTAAATTAACATTCCTCAGATCTGAAAAAGAGAAGCTCTGTCTCTAATTGAAACATTGGTTTGAAAATTCATGTTTTCTATATTTCCCCAAAGTTCAAGAATGAATGAATGAATTCAAAGCAAGGACTGTTTCATTTTTATTCATAATTTTCCCTGGACAGGCTGTGGGACGTGTGATCACCTACTGTGAGGTCAAGCATCACTAGCTGCATTTACATTTTTTCTGGTTTCATTATGAAACAACAGAGGTTGGAAAACACATAAATCCCATGGTTGCACTTTCACAAATAGGCTGTCTTAGAATAAAATATTATTTAGGAGATTTTTTTTCGATAGCCACTTGTTAGAGTTATGAACAACTGAAATACAATAATTTATACAGCCTGATGAGTTTGGAAACAAGTGGGTAGCTCAAACCATCAACACAGTTCATGCATAAACACATTCATCAAACAGATGCTGTCTTAAATGAATAATCCAGAGATGTAAAATGAAGTTTTTGTAAAAACTAAATATCCCAATAGGCAGCAAAATCTTCAAAGAAAAACTACTATGCACAGTCTCTGGTCTTAGTATAAGAAGTCAGGTAAATATAGATCTCAGAAGCAGCAAAGCGCTTCTTGGAAATATCTTTTTATTTGAAAACCAAAATGATCTTTTTACCAAAACTAAGAGTAAAAAGCTTTTAGGTTCCTATTTATTTATTTCTTAGAATTATTTATTTATTTTATGTATCTGAGTGCACTGTAGCTGTCTTCAGCTGTATGTTTGTTGGGAATTGAACTCAGGACCTCTGGAAGAGCAGTCAGTATCCTTAGCCACTGAGCCATCTCTCCCATCTCTTTATTCATTTATTTTTTTTGTAAGAATAAATGAGTCTATGCAAAGCAATGCCTATGATAACTTAGATTATAAAGAAAACCCATTGTCCAAGCAATGTATATTTTCTGCTATCTAGAGCAGTGGTTCTCAGCCTTCTTAATGCTGTGACCCCTTAATACGGTTCTCATGTTGTGGTGACCCCCCCACCATAAAACTACTTTTGTTGCTACTCATAACTGTAATTTTGTTATTGTTATGAATCCTAATGTAAATATCTGTGTTTTCCGATGGTCTTAGGCAACCCCTACAAAATGGCTACCCAAAGAGGTAACAGCAGATTGAGGACTGCTGATCTAAAGTGTGGCCTGCAGACACCCAAAAGAGGTCACAGCAGATTGAGGACTGCTGATCTAAAGTGTGGCCTGCAAACAGGCAGCCTCATTTTTATTTGGAGTGTCTTAGCTGCAGAATTTCAGGCCAGTGGATGAGGCCCAGTTGATAGAGCTTGCCTGGTGTACATGAAGCCCCACAGTAATCACGTATTGAGGGGTACACCTGCAGTCCCAGCACTGGGAGGTGGACTCAAAAGGCACAGGAGTTGAAAGTCATTCTTGTTGACCAAGAGTTCAAGGTTAGCCGGGGATACCTTAGACCCCACTGCAAAACAAAACACACACACACACACACACACACACACACACACACACAGAGCAAACTCTCAGAGCCCAATTTTGATGCTGCAAGTCAGTACAGAATCCTGACAGCTCTCAACTGCTTAACATTGGGGGAGAATAGAACATATGTTGTTCTAGGAATGCAGCTAACATTTTATTTAAGCCTCTCAGCCCCTACAGGGGTTGTTCGTTTGCAGATAAGGAAAACAGAAGGCCAGTGGTAACATCAATGTCTCCAAGTCTCACATAGCTGATAGAAGACTTGGAGATTCAAACCTATGTCCACAGCTATTCTTAGTGTCATACCGATGAATCCTCCAAAGGAGAATGAGGCGCTGTAGAGCCGTTGGGTGAGTTGGGTTTAGCCAGGTTGATTTATTGGACTTTGTGACAGGAAGAGCTGCCAACAAGCTTATTCAGCTCCTGTCTGTTAATTGTTTAACTTCTCCTGTTTTTGAGGCTACTACAGCACTTACAACAATAACAACACAAGCCAGATACTCAAGGCAACTCTGCTAAAACCATCAATCAGTTTGCCGGGACAGCAGAGCCGGGAACGCCTAATCCCGTCTCATTCTGTAACTTACCTTTATTTCATCTTATTTTAACTCAGCTCCTGATGGATTCAGCGTCATGAAGCCAGAAGAGGAGGGAATATGGCAATTTATTCATGCTTTCACTGGAGCTCCACTGCAGACAGGAAACTCCTCTAAAAATGCAAATCACTTGGTGCCATACAAGTGTGACTTGCCAGCTGAAGCACACAGAGGAAAGGGCCGTCCCAGGGCTAATGCTTTTATGCTCTGTGATTGAATAAATCGACCCACTTATTGCACCATCTTCACCTAAATTTTTATTTTTAAGCCCTAGATGAATGTGTCTAGGGGTACTGGGGGCTTTTCTCTAACTCTCAGAAAATGAATTACACTTGTTAATTTGGCTTTGAATCCTAGATAGATCAAAATAAATACCATAAACAAGTGTTGAAGAAATCAATCTAGATCTGTTCAATATAAGAATGATCAAAAAGGGATTTGGGAGGACTCAGATGTAAAGCACTGATGTGCACACTAAGCCCTTATGTAATGTGACTTTTTGACACGCTCGGTGTGAGGGTGGAGGAAACGATTTCTGAAGGCAGAAATGGCGTACTTTTGTTGCATGAAGGAAAAAATCCCTCAAAGGCCCGCCCACACAAGGCATTCATGCGAACAGGGGTCCGTAAAAACATCCCTTGTTTTTCATCCCAACCTTCTTCTTAATTCATGGTGCATCACATCACAGAGTTTTCTTATGTTACACAAAGCAGCAATTACACACAACAAGTATAGGGTTAGTCTTTAAAAATAGATGAAACACCATAAAGCCAGGATACCACGAGGAAGGGTGGGCCCCTATTCTGTTTCAGAGAAAGTAAAGGAGAAATAAAAAATCATATACAAAAGCTTCCAAAATGCCATTAGCGCTCTTTCAGATTTGGGGCCAAGTAGCAAAGGCCAACATTTTTTTTTTTTTTTTTTGCCTGATTATTATTTTTTTTTAAAATTTAAATTTCATTTCTCTCAGGATGAATAAGACAAGAGCTTTCTCCTGACAGCACTACTGAGAGACAGAGTCACTTTCGCAGCTGTGACGTGGGTTGTGTTGACCAGGTTGTCCCATCGATGACCATGGTCACTAGATGGTCTCAGATGGTTTTTCCCATTCACTCCTCGTCCATTCAACAGCTGGCCATGAGCAGCCATAGGGAGGGAAACACAGAGGACCGGGCAAAGCACAGCCCAAACTGGATGGATGCAGAGGCACAGCTGATGTGTGAGGAAACGGAGACTCGAGTCTGCCATCTTAGATCAGGGCATAATCTCCAGGAAAGAAATGAAATTTATATGCTATGCATTTTAACTTATTAAAGTCATTTCATTCAGTACGAGGCCCAGATCTCTGAAACAGTTTTTGACTTTCACTGAATTCATATAAATGCGCTACAATCTCATCTCAGGAACACACCTGGGTTTTCCACTGGTATTCAAGTATTTTGACAGCATGGATGGTAAAGAGTTTGAAAAAATCACAGAAGTGTTTATTAATGAGAACATCCAACACCCACTTTATGTATGTTTATGACTATTTATGGATAGATAAGTAGAGGTCATTTAATAAAATATTTCATATAACCTTTAATTCTGTACATGTGTGTGCATCAATGTTTTGGCATGTATCTGTGAGTGCATATCTATGAATGTGTCTCTGAGTTCAGATGTGTGCAGAGACCATCAGTATTGGGTTCCCCCCAGATCATCAGTTACAGGTGTTTCTAAGTCACCCAACACAGATGCTATAAACTGAACTTAGGTGCTTGGAAAAAGCAGTATAGGTTCTTAATCACTAAGCCATCTCTCTAGCTCCATTAGAGGTCACTTAAAAATGTGTTCTGGCTTGAACACAGGTTTATAATCACCTTTTAAAAAGAAAACCTTTCAGATTATAGATGGTTCTGTTTTTAACTTATATATTGACCACTCTACCTGTAGTACCTTGTATAATGGGTTTTTTTTTTTGTTGTTGTTGTTTTTTTGTTTTTTCTAGACAGGTTTTCTCTGTATAGCCCTGGTTGTCCTGGAACTCACTCTGTAGACCAGGCTGGCCTCGAACTCAGAAATCCACCTGCCTCTGCCTCTTGAGTGCTGGGATTAAAGGCGTGCGCTACCACTGCCCGCCTTTGTATAATGTTTTAAACACCATATATACTTAATTTTTTCTTTTTGAGACAAAGTCTGCCTATGTCACTCTGGCTGGTCTGGAACATGCTATGTATACCAGGCTGGCTTCAAACAGTATATATTTAATTTAAAAAATGAATGTGGTTTGTAGTTTATGATTTGCTTTAAAGTGTATCAAAATCTTGAACAGCACATATAAAATGCTCACTAAGTAAATGTCTGTTGAAATACAGAATAAATATGTCTATTAAAATTTTAGACAAGAGCACAAAGTTGTAAGAGAAAAGCAAAACTCTTAAAAGTTTGCTTGAGACAGGTTCTATATACAATCTAGTAAGTGTGTAAGAAGTAGATTTAGTCATGTGTATATTTCTCTTCTTGTTTTTGTTACAGATTCTCAGTGTGTGGCTCAGGCTGACCTCAACATTGTGATCCTTCTGCTGCAGCCTCTGACTATCAGGACTAGAAACACAGCCATCATACAGAAAATGTGGTTTATTTACACAATGGAAGACTACTCAGCTATTAAGAACAAGGACTTCCTGAGTTTTGCAGGCAAATGGATGGAACTAGAAAATATCATCCTGAGTGAGGTAACTCAGACCCAAAAGGACATGCATGGTAGGTACTCACTAATAAGTGGATATTAGCCCCAAAACAGTGGAGAATACCCAGGATACAGTCCATAGAACTCAAAAAGATTAACAAGCCAAAGAGCCCAAGTGACGATACCTCAATCCCACTTGGGAGGGAGAAGAAAGTATCACAGGAGGGGGGAGGGAGGGAGGGACTTGGGTGGGAAGGGGGGGGGAAAGGAGGGAGGGGCCTGGGTGGGAAAGGGGGCAGGGAGGCGAAGAGGGAAATATGAGCAGGTATTGGGTGGGGTGAACAGGACTGAAGCCCTGAGGGCCAGCAGAACCTCAGGAGGTAGGAGGTAGGAGGACCCTCCAGAATGTACCAGCGACCTGGGATGTGGGAGACTCTCAGGACTCAAAGGGAGGGACCTTAGATGAAATGTTCAACAGTGGGGGGAGGGAACTTATAGAGCCCACCTCCAGTAGGAAGACAGGGCATCAAGTGAGGGATGGGGTTGCCATCTCACAGTCAAAAACTCTGACCCATAATTGTTCCTGCTGAAAGAACAGCAAGGACAGAAATGGAGAGGAACCTGGGGAAAAGGAGGTACAGTGACAGGCCCAAAGTGGGATTCAGCTCAAGGCCTGACACTATTACTGAGGCTATGGTGTGCTCACAAAAAGGGGCCTATCATGACTGCCCTCCGAAAGACCCAACAAGCAGCTGAAAGAGTCAGATGCAGATATTTACACCCAACCAATCGACAGAAGTTGTTGACCTCTGTGGTTGAATTAGGGAAAAGCAGAAGAAGCTGAGGAGGAGGGTGACCCTGTAGGAGGACCAGCAGTCTCAATTAACCTGGATCCCTGAGATCTCTCAGACTCTGGGCCACCAACATGGCAGCATACACCAGCTGATATGAGGCCCCCAACACATACATAGCAGAAGACTGCTGGGTCTGGACTTAGTCAGAGAAGAGGGACCTGACCTTCAAGAGATTGGAGGCCCCAGGGAATGGGAAAGTCTGGAGGGGTGGGGCATGGGGAGGGACAGCCTCATGGAGATGGGGGGAAGGAGGTATGGGATGTGGAACAGTCAGAGGGTGGACCAGGAGGGAGATAAAATCTAGACTGTAAAAAATAAAATTAAATAAAATTAAAAAGAAAGAAAGAAACATAGTCGCCAAGCTTGGCAGAAGGGGGTTTGGAGAATTTGTTTTTCTGTTGAATACTTTATTTGGTCATCTTACAGAGAGGTAAGAAAATATCTAGTCCCAGTTTCTAAAGTGCTTCAGAGAAGAAATGGTATGTTTTTATGTTCAACTTCTTCAAATATCTTAAAACAAGTCTTTGCCTTGTCACAATGGAAGAAGGTTCCAGATATACAAATACCTCCGTTTTCATGGCTCAGTTTCTTTAAAGGGTTAGGAGGTACTGAGGCACCCTCTACAGTAACTAGAGGACTCCAGTGTTTGCGGCCATACACAGGAGGAGGAAGGGACACCAGGAGCTGGAAGATTGCCAACCCTTCCTATGAACACGACTGGCCTTCTTTGTCTGACCTAAGGTTTTGTTACATCATGGTTCAGAAAGAAAAGCATCTCTTAAAACCAAGACTACTTTAATGTGGAAAGACATTATGCCAATAACAAGGTTGTGACTGGGATGGGATCACCAAGTAGAACATGCTGCATTCAAGGACGACAGCTAGGGGAAGGGGACTTTATGGATAATCTCATGTCAATCAATCAGGTTGGAGAAAAAAGTGATCATGTTTTAACCCCAAGAATGCCGCTGCATTTATATTTCTATCCTTTGGCCATCTCTCATTAAGATGATGGCCTGTATCATTTTTACCAGTTTCTAATCTGAAAAATCAGGAATGAAGACCTGAAGAGCATGGACAGGAGAGGTGGCTTAGCAGTGAGGTGGCTGCTGTGTCAAGGGACTTGGGCTCCTAGCACACACATGACAGCTCACAACCACATGCAGCTCCAGTTCTAGAGGATTCAGTGTCTTCTTCTGGCCGCCACTGGACACTGTAATGTCCTTTGCCTTACAGAAGCTTTGTAATTTTATGAGGTCCCATTTGTCAATTCTTGATCTTAGAGCATAAGCCATTGGTGTTCTGTTCAGGAACTTTCCCCCTGTACCCATGTGTTTGAGACTTTCCCCCACTTTCTCTTCTATTAGATTCAGTGTATCTGGTTTTATGTGGAGGTCCTTGATCCACTTGGACTTGAGCTTTGTACAGGGAGATAGGAATGGATCAATTCTCAATCTTCTACATGTAGACCGCCAGTTGAACCAACACCATTTGTTGAAAATGCTGTCTTTTTTCCACTGGATGGTTTTAGCAGCCCCTTTGTCAAAGATCAAGTGACTATAAGTGTGTGGGTTCATTTCTGGGTCTTCAATTCTATTCCATTGATCTACCTGCCTGTCACTGTACCAATGCCATGCAGTTTTTATCACTACTGATCTGTAGTACAGCTTGAGGTCAGGGAGGCTGATTCCCCCAGTAGTCCTTTTATCATTGAGAATAGTTTTTGCTATCCTGGGTTTTTTGTTATTCCATATGAATTTGAGAATTGCTCTTTCTAAGTCTATGTAGAATTGAATTGGGATTTTGATGGGGATTGCATTGAATCTGTAGATTGCTTTCAGCAGAATGGCCATTTTAACTATATTAATCCTGCCAGTCCATGAGCATGGGAGATCTTTCCATCTTCTGAGGTCTTCTTTGATTTCTTTCTTCAGAGACGTGAAGTTCTTGTCATACAGATCTTTCACTTGTTTGGTTAGAGTCACACCGAGATACTTTATATTGTTTGTGACAATTGTGAAGGATGTCATTTCCCTAATTTCTCAGCCTGTTTATCTTTCGAGTATAGGAAGGCTACTGATTTGCTTGAGTTAATTTTGCATCTGGCCACTTTGCTGAAGGTGTTTATCAGCTGTAGGAGTTCTCTGGTGGAGTTTTTCAGGTCACTTAAGTATACCATCATATCATCTGCAAATGGTGATATTTTGTTTTCTTCCTTTCCAATTTGTATTCCTTGACCTCCTTTTGTTGTCTAATTGCTCTAGCTAGAACTTCAAGTACTATATTGAATAGATAGGGAGAGAGAGGGCAGCCTTGCCTCGTCCCTGATTTTAGTGGGATTGCTTCGAGTTTCTCTCTATTTAGTTTAATGTTGGCCACTGGTTTGCTGTATATTGCTTTTACTATGTTTAGGTATGCTCCTTGAATTCCTGATCTTTCCAAGACTTTATCATGAAGGGATGTTGAATTTTGTCAAATGCTTTTTCAGCATCTAACGAAATGACCATGTGGTTTTTTAGTTTGAGTTTGTTTATGTAGTGGATTACATTGATGGATTTCTGGGTATTGAACCATCCCTGCATCCCTGGGATGAAGCCTACTTGATCACAGTGAATGATCGTTTTGATGTGTTCTTGGATTCGGTTTGCGAGAATTTTATTGAATATTTTTGTATCGATATTCATAAGGGAAATTGGTCTGAAGTTTTCTTTTATTGTTGCGTCTTTGTGGGGCTTTGGTATCAGTGTAACTGTGGCCTCATAGAATGAATTGGGTAGTGTTCCTTCTGTTTCTATTTTGTGGAATAGTATGAAGAGTATTGGGATTAGGTCTTCTTTGAAGATCTGATAGAATTCTGCACTGAACCCATCTGGTCCTGGGCTTTTTTTGGTTTGGAAGACTTTTAATGACTGCTTCTAATTTCTTTAGGGGTTATGGGACTGTTTAGATGGTTTATCTGATCCTGATTTAACTTTGGTATATGGTATCTGTCTAGAAACTTGTCCACTTCCTCCAGATTTTCCAATTTTGTTGTATATAGGATTTTGTAGTAGGATTTGATGATTTTTTGAATTTCCTCAGAATCTGTTGTTACATCTCCTTTTTCATTTCTAATTTTGTTAATTTGGATACTGTGTCTGTGCCTCAGGTTAGTCTGGCTAAGGTTTTATCCATCTTGTTGATTTTTTCAAAGAACCAGCTCCTGGTTTTGTTGATTCTTTGTATAGTTCTTTTAGTTTCTACTTGGTTGATTTCAGTCCTTAATTTGATTATTTCCTGCCTTCTACTCCTCTTGTGTGTATAAGGTTCTTTTTGTTCTAGAGCTTTCAGGTGTACTGTTAAGCTGCTAGTATATGCTCTCTCCAGTTTCTTTTTGGAGGCACTCAGAGATATGAGTTTTCCTCTTAACACTGATTTCATTGTGTCCTATAGGTTAGGGTATGTTGTACTTTCATTTCCATTAAATTCTAGGAAGTCTTTAATTTCTTTCTTTATTTCTTTCTTGACCAAGTTATCATTGAGTAGAGCATTGTTCAGCTTCCATGTGTATGTAGGCTTTCTGCTGTTGTTGTTGCCATTGAAGACCAGCCTTAATCCGTAGTGATCTGATAGGAGGCATGGGATTATTTGAATCTTCTGTTATCTGTTGAGGTTTGTTTTGTGACCAATTATATGATGAATTTTGGAGAAGGTACCATGAGGTGCTGAGAAGAAGGTATATTCTTTTGATTGAGGGTGAAATGTTCTATAGATATCTGTTAAATCCATTTGGTCCATAACATCTGTTAGTTTCACTGTGTCTCTGTTCAGTTTGTGTTTCCAAGATCTGTCCATTGATGATAGTGGGGTGTTGAAGTCTCCCACTATTATTTTGTGAGGTGCAATGTGTGCTTTGAGCTTTAATAAAGTTTCTTTTATGAATGTGGGAGTCCTTGCATTCGGGGCATAGATGTTCAGAATTGAGAGTTCTTCTTGGTAGATTTTTCCTTTGATGAGTATGAAGTGTCTTTCCTCATCTTTTTTGATGACTTTTGGTTGAAAGTCAATTTTATCTGATATTAGAATGGCTACTCCAGTCTGTTTCTTGGGGCCATTTGCCTGGAAAATTGTTTTCCAGGCCTTTACTCTGAGGTAGTGTTTGTCTTTCACACGGAGGTGTGTTTCCTGGATGCAGCAAAATGCTGGGTCCTGTTTATAGATCCAGTCTGTCAGTCTATGTCTTTTTATTGGGGAGTTGAGACCATTGATGTTAAGAGATATTAAGGAGTAGTGATTGTTGCTTCCTGTTATTTTCGATGTTATTTTTATGTTTGTGTGGTTATCTTCTTTTGAGTTTGTTGAAAGATTACTTTCTTGCTTTTTCTTGGGTGTGGTTTACCTCTTTGAGTTGGTGTTTTCCATCTATTATTCTTTGTAGGGCTGGTTTTGTGGAAACATACTGTGTAAATTTGGATTTGTCATAGAATATTTTTGTTTCACCATCTCTCATTATTGTATGTTTTGCTGGGTAAAGCATTTTGGGCTGGCATTTGTGTCCTTTTAGAGTCTGTATGAGATCTGCCCAGGATCTTCTAGTTTTCATAGTTTCTGTTGAGAAGTCTGCTGTAATTCTGATAGGTCTGCCTTTATATGTTACTTGCCCTTTTTTCCTTACTGCTTTTAATATTCTTTCCTTATTTTGTGTATTTGGTGTTTTGACTGTTATGTGATGGGAGGAATTTCTTTTCTGGTCCAGTCTATTTGGAGTTCTGTAGGCTTCTTGTATATTTATGTTCATCTCTTTTTTTAGGTTAGGGAAGTTTTCTTCTATAATTTTGCTGAAGATATTTACTGGTCCTTTAAGTTGGGAATCTTCACTCTCTTCTATACCTATTATCCTCAGGTTGTGTCTTCTCATTGCATCCTGGATATCCTGGATATGTTGGTTTAGGAGCTTTTTGCATTTTGCGTTTTCTTTGACTGTTGTGTCAATGTTTTCTATGATATCTTCTGCACCTGAGATTCTCTCTTCTATCTCTTGTATTCTGTTGGTGATGCTTGCATCTATGACTCCTGATTTCTTTCCTAGGTTTTCTAACTCCAGGGTTGTTTCTCTTTGTGATTTCTTTATTGTTTCTATTTCTGTTTTAAATTCTTGGATGGTTTTATTCATTTGTTTGTGTTTTCCTGTAATTCTGCTTGTTTGATTATGTTTTCCTGTAATTCATTAAGGGATTTTTGTGTGTCCTCTTTAAGGGCTTCCAGTTGTTTACCTGTGTTCTCTTGTATTTCTTTAAGGGAGTTATTTATTTCCTTCTTAAAATCTTCTATCATCCTCATGAGAAGTGATTTTAAATCTGAGTCTTCCTTTTCTGGTGTGTTGGGGTATCCAGGGCTTGCTGTGGTGGGAGAGCTGGGTTCTGATGATGCCAAGTAGCCTTGGTTTCTGTTCCTTGTGTTCTTGCCCTTGCCTTTCACCATCTGGTTATCTTTGGTGTTAGCTGGTCTTACTCTTTCTGACTGTGGCTTTTCTTTCCTGCAAGCCTAGGTGTCAATACTCCTAATCTCCAGCTGTCCCTTGTTTCCTGTGTCCTGATGACTTTGCAAGGGTCCCTCTTGGTCCAGGAATTTGAAAAGAAATGATGGTCTTGCCTGTGCTTGAAGATGTGTTGCCACTCCTGGTATACCAGCTCTCTCCTGGCACAATTTGAATATGAAGCCCTGTGTCACAGGATCCACTCTCCAGCCACCAAAAGAAACTAGAAGCCCGTTCCTCAGTCCCTCTGTCCTGAGTATTCCAGGTGGGTCCCTCTGAGCAGACAGGCTTGCCAACACTCCTGGGAGGCTAGCTTTCTCCAGGTGCTATTTGGCTATGGAGCTCTGGTGGCCCAGGCAGAGGTCTCCCGCCACAGATGGAAACTGGAAGGCTCCTTCCTCCTGGCTGTTCCTCAGTCCTTGTGTCCCAAGAATTCTGGGTGAGTCCTGCTGAGCAGTTTTAGTCCTCTTACTTCTTCTTAAGAGCTTGTCCCCACTCCTGGGAAGCTAGCTTTCTCCAGGTGCTATTTGGTTATGGAGCCCTGGTGGCCCAGGCAGAGGTCTCCTGCCTTAGATGGGAACCGGAAGGCTCCTTTCTCCTGGCTGTTCCTCAGTCCCTCTGTCTGGAGCCCTCCTCTCACTGGTTTTTCCACACTCCTAGGCAGCTAGCTTTCTCCCAGTGCTATTTGGCTATGGAGCCCTGGTGGCCCAGGCAGAGGTCTCCCGCCACAGATGGAAACCAGAAGGCTCTTTCCTTCAGCTGTCAACATTTTTCACATTTAAATACCACCTTTCTCTTTGGCATTTGTTATGTTGCTCAGGCATGTGTGGCATTTTTCACTACGATGGCTCACAAATTTATTTGGAATAATGTTAAGTGCTTTATCCATACCACAGGGGACTCTGTGAGACTACTTTTGCTAAACAGTATGTCATATAAACAGTAAAGGGCTTTGAACTATGGGAAGAAAAGGAATACAGTAGTCCCCATGTATTGAAATTATGGAAATATTTTATTAGACCTTTTATGAAAGAGTAATCAGTGGGTTCCTAGAAATCGGTAATTATCTCTCGTACTTCGTATGCCTTACCTTCAAGGTTAGTTACTGTGTAGATGAGCATGGGCACTGCCTTTAAAGGATGGCGATTGAAGAATCTGAACATTTCCACCCCCACCCCCACCCCTGGCTTCCTATCGCTTCTCCCCTAGAGGCAAACACTGCTGTTGTTTGGCGCATTCTTTTCAGAAACAGTCTGTGCATTTTAAAAGGATGAAGAATCTATATTCATATATAAAACAGTACATATTTATGCTTTCTATTTGCACAAATGTCAGCATGCTCTATTCACATTTCTGTATAGATGCGGTATATACTGGGCATCATGCTCTCTCTTCTTAAATATACCAGTTTTCTTTAGAGCCATTTAGGCTCACAGTAAAAGTGAGCAGAAAGAATTCCTTATGCCCCATCATATACATGTGCCCCATCATATACAGCCGCTACCACTACGAAGAGTGGTCCATCGTTCTGACTCATGGACCCACACTGATACATCATCCCAGTTCTATAGTTTAGAGTACACTTTTGGATGTTGCCTTCAAGGATAAATCTGTTACAAACATCAGTGTGTAGGCATGTGGGTGTGCCTGAATGTGATGTGGGTATATTTTCAACCTACAGGTGTGCATCACCATGCCTGGAACATCATAGGAATTTCACCTAAAAGAAGTAGGCTATCTGCATGGTAATTTCTTTAATGTGAATACTACCCAGTTGTGTTGCTGGTGCTCAGTGGGACGTGCATATTTGCTCTTGGCCATAGTTCCTTGCAAATTTTACTACTAAGTGTAATATTTCTTCAGACATCCATTTTTAACTCATTAACCTTAAAAAACAATATGTGGAAAATATGAACACTTAATATTTTAAGAATAATATGATTTTCAGAATTCTCATGCGTTTCTACCGAATGATAAGTAGAACTCTTCTTATTCCCAGGAACCTACAATTAATTCAGTGGGAATTTAGACAAGGTAGAAATGTTGCTATCAGAGAACTGAAGGGAACTGGAAAGGAGACAGGACCAGCTGACAAGGGGTAGTTAGGAGCCCATGAACTGTTTGAGTGACCCGAGGGGTGCGGTGCTGAAGGTGCTAGAGAGAGTTTGAGGGACTGTGCAGTTGTAGCTACCAGACAGGCCTCAGGTTAACAACTATGGAAATTCTTAAATGACTATGACAGAAGACCAGCCCATTGAAGGAACGAGACAAGAAAAAGTGAAGACTAACCATGGAGATATTGAAGGTGTCCAAACATATCAGGCTTACTGATGGAGTGGCAGTGAACCAGCGGCCAAGAGCTTCAAGGGATGAAGAGGAGACGCAGTGAGGTAGCTGGGCACGATCAGAAACGTCAGGGTTACACAGACTTATTGAGAGTTACAGATCATGTCCTAGCCAGCCAGAAGTGGTAAATAAGGTCAAGGTTATGTCCCAAAGGACTTAAGAACACAGACAGAAGATGCTTCTGTGGGAACTGCAGAGGAACAAAGACTCTGGGAGCCAGCCAGGTTCCCATGACACAGGAGTGTTGGGAGTAAGGGGAGGATATCACTCTGTCTGGCCGTGAGTGGCTGACAGCTCGCGGGAAGTGTCTCCATAGGTGGAGACTTGGGTGAAGGGATGAGCAGACAGGATATGCTGACGAGGTTATGGTCAGAAGAATCCAGGGAGATTAGAGCTTGCCGTCCATGTCACAGCAGGCAATGCTTATAGGGAGCATGGGACCGTGGGCACAGATAGCAGCAGACCTATATGCTGCAAGTCTACTCTAGTATGGATTTGACACGCTAGGGAATTTACCATTATATTTTGATTAATACTTGATCATTTTGATAAAATATGTGTGTCTTGAATACTTCTGTAAAGCTGACATATAGGAGCTTGTGTAAAATAATGGCGTCCATGGACCTGTTCATTTCCACCCATTTTCCTCAAAAATATAGAAGGTTAACAGTTATGGACTTCAGTAGGTATATTTAAAATACTAATAGGCCTATTACTTAGATACAGTTCTGCTTACTTTAAAAAATTTTAAAGTTTATTATTTTTGCTACATGTAATGACTATTATAGAGATCCACAACCGGTCAAAATGTAGAAGTTAAGTGACATTGGGGTTCTTAGCCATGAAAGGTATATCTATGATACAAGCCCTTCAACTAAGGCTCAGTTGAGTACAGAGTGGGAAGATTCAGAGAGCCAGAAGCCCAGGATACTCATTGATAAATCGTGTCCCTTAAACACAACTTGGAAAATGCACCCACTAACTCTCAACAATATAGTTGCCTGGCCAAGACCACCGCAATGACACCACCAGCTGACATGCCAATTCAGACAATGACAATTTCACATGGCTGTACTCCTAGATGAAGAGCCATAGGCAGTCAATCAATATGCAGAATTTTAAATCGCTCCCCGTGACATAGCTGCTAAGGGCTGGGGTCACAATCTGGACCCCAGGTCACCCGCCCCAGCAGTTAGCACTTTGAATCATTTTATTTGCTGAATGAGCTCTCCCTCCACCGAGTTCTCTCCCCACACTTCCGTCTGTCTGTCTTTCCCAAACTCTCCTCAGGGGAATCTGAGTATCCAGCTGAAAGGAATACTTTTCTCTTCTCTCAGTGAAACAACGTTGTGTTTTACATTTGTTTTAGAAACTGCTAAGCCAGTTAGTCAATCTGCCTCTCCTTTCTTGGGCTGAGGAGCCAGTGAGGGTTCCAGGGTAGCCTTTGGATGTGAGTGGATAGACATTGCACTCAGCTGTCAAAGTCTGACTTCTAGGTGCTGACCAAGGGCACACCTTGGGATACTGGCTGCTGCAACTCAACGCCGGCATTTCTTTGTGGCACCAGAAAAGCAACAGCGGGGGAGGGGGAATTACAGAACTCAGAAATACACATGCACACACGTAGGCACATGCAAACTCTGGGGAACAGGGATATTAGCATTCTTCTCTTTCTTTGATGGCAACTGACTCCTTGAACATGATAGAGCTGGGATGGTATCAATGTGTGTGTGTGCGCGTGTGTGTACAGTATACATCTACAAAAGTGAAAGGCAGACTTCAAAACATTGAAACAAATCTTTTATAGCAGCGCGACCTCCTCCTCCTCCCTCCCTTCCCCCATGCTTCCTTCTTTCCTTTTCCTCTTCCCCTTCCTCTTCTTTTTCTCCCTTTAACGTAAACAAATTGATTGCCATAGAGCAAAGTATCAGAATTATCAGATGAGGCTGCGTCTGCAGTGTCTTTTAATGACATCCTTTTCCTTTTAAGAGAAATTTTATTGGAAGCGTAAAACCAACTAAGATGATTGGGATCATGGTGGAAAGCTAGTTTGCCTAAAACCTGAGCTGGCTTCTACCCTGAGATCACAGACAGCTTGCCCCTCAGCTCCTGCTGCCCTTCACTCTTCACCAACCTTAGTCACAGACTGTTCCTGGCAGGAAGGATCAGGCAGCGTCTCTAAATACCATGTGGAAAACATGCCCAGCGACACAGTTTGATAATATAAACAACATGAGAATAGTGTCTTCTAGAAATAACAGGGAACTTTGCCTCTATTTAAACAGCCATGCTAACATGGAAAAGGGGAAATCTCACTGGGCCCCACCCCTAGGCACAGAATTAGAAGCAAGAAAGGAATGATGAGCAGAGAAATAGTCCTCTCTGGGGGCGAGCTCCCTAAACAGTTATCTGGTACAAAGTGGTCAGCCCTGAAGTCACATACGTACAAGCAAAACTAAACAGACCAAGCAGGTTGCATTTGTATATTTATGCATCTATACACAAACATATAAGAAGTAAAGAAAAAGAAGCCATGAATTTGAGAGGGAGCATAGTGGGGGATGGGAGGAGCTGGGGAGCAGAAAGGAGGAAATATATACAATTATATTTTAATGAAAACAAGACAAGCGACTTTCGAAGACATGACCTAATTGGGCTTTCTAGAAGGAAGGGTGGTAGTGCCCAGTTAATTTCACGAAGACTGATGTTTTGTTAGAATGTCTCAAATGTTTCAAACGCTCTGCAAAGGAAAATTTTTTTCACCTCCTTTACAGATCACTGAAAATAAGAGGCAAGCCTGGCGCCACCCAGGGTTCAGCTATGCCGTTTTCAAGGTCCAAACAGATATTGATTTTCATTTCAAACTCTACTGCCAGAATTAGCAGTGTCAGGTTGAATTAGAGGTGGATGGTTCAGAGAGTCCAAAGCAAATCGTGGGTACAGCCAGGCTGTGCTTTCTCTCAATTTCCTCCCTTTCCATGCTTTAAAGGAAAGACAGCACAGGATACAAGACCCCGTTCAGGTTTATTGCACCCAAAGAGGTATTTAGCTTGGCTCCACTCCTAGGCCTGTGTAGTGCCAGTGTCTCCTCCAAGTTCACCAAGGGGTGAATGCACCTAGTGTGGGTCAGCCTACTGAAGGTAGCCATGTTTTATACTGCACAGAAAGAAGCTTGCCTGTATCGTTGCTGATCGGAGCAATCTTGTGTCTTTGGAAACTTGAGGTCTTCTGATGCGTGAAGACGGCTTTTCTGCCTGCCCTACACGGTCTCTCTTGTTGTACTAATGGTTTTCATAATTTATATGACAGCACAGTCAAGTATCCACAGCGTGGAGTGGGTGAAAACTGCATGGTGCTCTAAAGTACAGTGTGCAAGATTTACTATCAAAATGTTAATTCAAGGTCGGTTACAGGCACGAGACAGAACTTCGTGCTCCTGTACCTTCGGTATGAGGCTCTATTGACAGTACCGCAGACAGGACAATGCCATCTCACAGTGGATCCCTCCTTTTATGTAAAGATTGCCACACAGGAAAAGCCATTTGCAAAGAGACCCTTTGCTTTCTGTACTGCAGTTGGGAAGCACAGCTAATTCACTCTGTCAAACTCCCAGCTTGGCTATTGATGTTGGAGAAAGTTCAGTCTCCTAGAGTGAGAGCAGTTTACAGACTAGCCTTCGGCTTGCAGATCCTCTGTGCCAGCCTTAAGGGAGGACAGATTTTATAAATAAAATATTGGTGAACAGCAGTAGTCACAATATTATTACAAACCTAGAGAAAAAAAAAAAAGATATCAAAGATTTTGGCTACACGAGCCGGCAACAAGTCAGTGCTGGTGTCTCTGAATCAGTCAGGGCTGGAACAGAATGCAAGACTAAATATTCTCAAAGAGAGAGTTCGTATCAAGAATTAGGGGCGCGGAAGATGTCGGAGTCTAAATAGACTTTGGACTACTTTTCCACTGGGCTCAACATTACGCTGTTAGATATTTGTGTGTGTGTGTATGTGTGTGTGTGTGTGTGTGTTGTATTGTGAGGTGAGCACTAGATTCTGAAAATTAAGTCAGCTGTGACCCTGTTTTCAATCTGCAAACATAGCAAACAAACTGGCTGAGCTGTTAGTTCTGGGTGACTGTAGTTTAGGTGACAATGTTCATTTGTGGTAACTTTTCCTGTAGCGAATGTGTGCTGGGGGTGCAGTTACCCTCTCCCCTAATCCTGGGGGAATGTGTGGTTATGGTAACGGGGAAGACCTTCCACATCCCCGATTTCACAGCTCAGTACAAGCACGCAATCTCCAGGGATGACCTGAAATTTAATTTAGTCTTGTATCACAGGTTGAAATACAGTTCAAAGACTGACCAGAACCACGTACCCACTATCCCAGAAGTGGGTTTTCTTCTGGGAGCTGTCATCCGAAGGGCCTTTGATCTGAAAATGAGCAGTGATCTCCCGACTCTCCTCCCCGGAGTTGACTGAATTTCAACCTGTGTTTAAACAGAGTCAGAACCTGTGGTTTCTTCAGTGAAGACTTTAGTCTGGTTTCTATGTCTGTTCTAGTATTTTCATACGTGAGAAACCCTATTACCCAGGAAGTTCAAAGATATCGTGTGCCAAAACCAGAATACAGGCTGTGTGTCTGGAGTTTACCATGATTTTGTGCAGAATTGGCTGGGGTAAGACCAACCAAAGATTCATTGCTTATGGAGACAGAAAAAAGACTGAAGGGACAACTTCATTTCCTGTTAGGATTAAGAAAGGTAAGCTCAGGTGGAGAGATGGCTGAGAGGTTAAGAGCACTAGTTGCTCTTCCAGAGGACCTGGGTTCTATTCCCAGCACCCACATGACAGCTCACAACCACCTGTAACTCAAGACCCAGTGGATCTGATACCTTTTTCTAGCCCCTGATGGCATTGCATGCATATGACAGATAGGCAGTCAAAACACTGATATACATGAAAGAGAGAGAGAGAGAGAGAGAGAGAGAGAGAGAGAGAGAGAGAGAGATTGTCTGTCCCTGGATAAGCCCATGTAAAAGCAAAGCAGTCTCCTACGACAGCCAATGTAAACACACTTCCAGGTGGTAGGTATCTGCAGAGTGTTTTTATCACTTTTGATGGCCTGGGAAATAACCCTCAATTTAAAAAAAATTAGAGTAGGTCAATTAACAGAAGGGCATAAGGCTTAGGATGGTTATTCTCTGTGTCACATCCCATTCTTTAGCAATTGGCCAGGCTCTGGAGCAAATGCATTCACTGTATTCTGCATGTATAATTAGTGTGAGATGAGACCAGGATATCAGCTTGGGATACTGGGCTGGGAGGTCAGTGCTGCCTGAATCCCTCTGGAAAGGGGGAAACATTTGAAATGTAAATAAAGTATCAAAAAAAAAAAAAACAAAACAAAAAACCCAGAGGTGAGCTTCCCAGGTCTTAGTTGTGCACTGTCTTTAAATAGATTTTATTTTCAAAGGTGTGTCTCCATTGTTCCCTTTACTTAGTCTTTCTCGAGTGTGGTGTAATATACATAATTTCAATAATCAGGGAGTGTCTGCACTCAAAACCACCTGCTGGCTTATATTAGCCAATTCATGGTGATTTATTTGAGTGGCACTGATTGTTTTTTTCCCTTTTCCTTTTTTTTTGTCTATTTACATTTTCCTCATTTTCTCTCATCTGGTGCCTTACATTAGAATATTTTAAGTCTCCTTTTATAGGATGTTGACTGCTCGACAAACAGTTCTGATCCTGAATCTACAGACCGCAGTCATTTTCTCAAGTGCTAATATGGCAGATTGTTTGAAACACATTTCTGTCCCAGCGCCTGACTGTGTGAATTTGTTGGTGCACAACGTATGTAGCAGGAGCATAATAAGGCTCTCAGCAGCTCAACAGTATGTCTACTCTATCGGTGTGATTTCTTTCTCTTTTTAAAAAATGTTCTTAAACCTTTATTTTTTTTATGTGAATGGATATTTTGCCTATGTGTGTCTCTGTACCCTCTGTGTGCGTTGGATCCCCTGGACCTGGAGTTACCGATGGTTGTGAGCTGCTATGTAGGTGCTGGGAACTGAACCCAGGTCTTTTCTGGACAAACAGCCAGTGCTCTTAACCTTTAGTCATCTCTCCAGCCCCTGGTCTCTGCAGCTCTCTCTCCGTGTCTCTGACTTTGTCTCTGTCTCTCTCTGCTGGTCTCAGTGTCTCTAACTTGGAAAAATCCATATTCTGTGAAAACTATCTTTTTTTTTTTTTTTTTTTTTTGAGACAGGGTTTCTCTGTGTAGCCCTGACTGTCCTGGAACTCACTCTGTAGACCAGGCTGGCCTCGAACTCAGAAATCTGCCTGCCTCTGCCTCCCAAGTGCTGGGATTAAAGGCGTGCACCACCACTGCCCAGCTGAAAACTGACCATCTTTTTAACTGTGATTTAGTTCCTGCTGCTGTTACAGCACAGAGAGAAGCCTTTCCTCAGGCAAAGTGTGTATGTGTGTACAATTGTTGAATACACAATTTGGGTCTGCAAGAACAGTGGCTTCATCATTTATGGTACGGTTTACCTTGATTTCAAGAAATCTTGAAGTAATTAATTTGTGTGCCTGCCAAGACTTGGATTCAAGAGTATTTTCATAAGCCCATACCACTCCCAGCAAAGATTGCTCAAGTGATAGCAAGCCGTATATTTTCAATTTCTGCTCATTGATCACACACACTTTTTCAGGAACAAGGCACTATTCAAATACATTTATATCTATTATTGATAAGTTAAAGGTTGTAACCATTAAAATAGTCATGAAAGAACTCAAAGTTAAAATGCAGATGATAAATTTGTCTTCTCAGTGGCCACAGACTTAAAGGTTAACTGGCTTGTCTAATATTAAGGCATACAACTAAAGAATAATTTGCCACTTTTTCCTGATATGTTTTCAAAATATAGAACACACACACACACATTCCGATCGCAGATATGGCTCGCCAGCAGTGAGCTTGCCTGGAGGGCCCGAGGCCCTGTGATCAGCACTACATGTTATATGTTTATATACATATATAAATATTTGCATGCATATAGACACAAACGTAATATAACTACAGGATCCACGCCGGTTATCAGAGTTGACAACCAAAGCCATGTTTTGCTATTGTCACTGAGCTGTACCTGTTTAGATGGAGTTACTTTTGTCTTTTGTGACTGAGGCTGGCATGAAGTTTTCAGAGTGACCCATCTTTGCATCTTCAACAGTTCAGCTCCCCTCCTTGGTTATTCAGAATTAGGACAGTGGGTACACTGGTTCCTCTCATCTGCCTTTTATCTTATCCGTGTGACTTTCAGCTTCACATGCCTGAGAGGCCCTTCAGTGCTACTGTTCTGCTTTTGATGTCTGCCCCTCCCCCAACAATGCATGAGCTAAGTTAAGTCAATAGGCCTTCTAAATCTCTTTATGCTGAAATTGGTAAAGCCATGTATGTGTTCTTGATCTCCTCTTGAGTGAAGATTTTCCTGAGCATATCTGTCCCTCCATCTGTTATCTCCTGTTTCAGATCTTACTAAATACAAGGCATTCTCATTGTTGATACTCTGGCTCTGGGTCTGGTTTATCTCATGGAGGTTGTAGACCTTTCTGTTATTCCCTCAAAATGTGGAACAGGGGAGAGTAATTGTCTAATGCTTTTCAGATTGATTTAGTTGAATGACATGCTTTAAAAATATATAGTCTGTCTCTCTCTCTCTCTCTCTATATATATAATTTATATATATTTATAATTATACACACACACATACATATATAATTTATGTGTACATTTGTCTGCATGTCTGTATGTGCATATGTGTGCCTGGTACCTTGAGAGGCCAGTAGAGGGCGCTGGAACTCCACCATATTGGTGTTATAGATGGTTGCCAGCTGCCATGTGGGTGCTGGGACCCAAACCTGGGTCCTCTACCAGAGCAGCAAGTACTCTTAAACACTGAGAAACCTTTCGGCTCCTCAAATGTCTTTTTAGAGACTAGGTGAAAGAGGACAGAGAGCACATGGCAAGACAACATAGAGGCAGCATCAGATTATCTTGGTCACTGTCTAACGGGAGTCACGAAAGAGGAAGTAGAAGTTGGACAGCAGGCACTGTGACCACCCAGCCAGCATTCACAGACTTTACCAGGACGTGTCTGAGTGTCATCTGCACACATTTCATGCTTACATTTCGGGTCTTCATTTTTTATAGGTTGAGTCCATGCAAGTGCTAAACTTTGTTCTTGTGAAAAGATCGTACTCATTAACAGAGCTGGTGATTGTTAAAGCCACAGGGAAGACAATAGTGATGTCCAGATAACTTAGTTCTCTGCATGTGGCCTGTCTGCTACAATGAAGCAACCCACTGACATTTCAAGAACACAGAGCAGAGAAGACTCCCAAACAGGTACCTATGTTGACACATATGGATGTGAATTTCCTCATGATTTCTAACACTCAGAATGAGGTTTGGCAGAAAGTATTCAATCACGTTATGATTGGTTCCATTTCAAGAGTGATAGAGGGAAGAAAACAGACTCCAATTTGTATCTACTGTCTTGTGCCCGATTCTTATTAAAAACAGCACATCCCCGTAGCCCAGAGGGCTGACATGTTCTTCCTAAGCAGGAGTGCTGCTCGAAGCTAAACCTCGAGGGGCTAGAGTCAGAGATGCAGCCTGCCCTTCTCTGCAGGGGCCTGGGTGGGAGGGGCAGAGAACATGGGGTCTTATCATGTCGCCAAGCCTCCGTCACCCCAATAGACAGTATTTCTTAAGGCTCTGCTGACTTCCAGCTTGATGATTAATTGGTGTCTAAGTGCGCCACTAAAAATAATTGATCCGAAAGGGAAACTCCTTTGAATCAGTGTGTGAAGTGCGTACACCCTCGCTACGTTAGCTAGCGTTTTTCCTGTTTTGTTTTTTCTCATGTTCAAACATAGGTGTCGTTTACTTCTATTTCATCACTGGGCTTGACATTCTATCTAAAGATGATCAAAATACAATAAAAGGGTTGCTGCCAGACAAGGCTCTTAACAACCTTGAGTGAAGTAACGCTTGGAGACACTGCTAAGGAGCAGGAAGGAGCTGAATAAATTCAGTTCAAACAAGACGCTCATGTCCTGAGGTACCACTAATGTGCCTGTTTTTTATTATTGTCTGAAGAAAGTGACAGCGAGTGTGAAGACAGGGTTTTTGTTCTTTGCTTTTTCACGAAGATCGTCAGTTTCCAGTTTACCGCGTTCACCTTTCATGGACGAGATGCTAACTCTAACATCAGTATTCCGTACGTGTTCCTACATGACAGAACTTTCTTCTCCTTCTCCTTCTCCTTCTCCTTCTCCTTCTCCTTCTCCTTCTCCTCCTCCTCCTTCTTCTTCATTTTTGGTTTTTCAGGACGGGGTTTCTCTGTGTAGCCCTGGCTGTCCTGGAACTCACTCTGTAGACCAGGCTGGCCTCGAACTCAGAAATCCGCCTGCCTCTGCCTCCCGAGTGCTGGGATTAAAGGCGTGTGCCACCACTGTCCAGCTAAGAACTTCCTTCTTAAAGGCTTGACTAATGTCACACATCTATTTTGGGTACTATCTCATCACATAATGGGCTTAGAAAATACAGTGAAGCTGGTTGTAAGGATTCCAGGGTTCTGGAGGTGGAGGCAGGAGAATTAGGAGTTGAAAGGCATCCTTGGCTACGTGGTCAGGTCAAGGTCAGCATCGACTGAGCCTTTTGATATGCTATCAAAAAAAAAAAAATTAAAAAAAAAAACCCAACCAAATAAAGACAAAAATGTAGTTCAAATTTGGAAGAGTTTTGGGCTTATTTAAAATGTTTTGGGAGCCGGAGAGATGGTTAAGAGCACTGACTTCCAGAGGACCCAGGTTCAATTCCAGCACCTACATGGCAGATCACTACTGTCTGTAACTCCAGTTCTAGGGGATTTGGTACCCTCCCACAGACATACATACAGGCAGAACACCAATGCACATAAGAGGAAAATAAGTAAATCAACAAAAAAATATAAAAAATGTTATGGTCTTGCATTGGGGATGAGGGAGAGAGAGAGAGAGAGAGAGAGAGAGAGAGAGAGAGAGAGAGAGAGAACACTAGTAGGCGCTCTGGTATTAATGACCTACCACTGAAAAACTCAGGCTAACCTTGAACTTTAGCTTTCTCCTGCCTTAACTTCCTATATATTTTAAAGGCATGTGCATGTTGATAGATTTTTAAAATTCAATGGTTTACTGTTCTATAAATTTAGAACACTATACTTGCAAGGTAAAAAGGAAGTGAGGTATGGTGGTGCAGTCTTTGATCCCAGGACTCAGTAGGTAGAGAAAAAGAACGAAAGAGGAAAATGGAATCAGTTTGTGGTGAAACCATTCGTTTTTAACATTTGTCATAACTGTTGAATCCTACCACTGTGATTTTCAGATCTGGTGTTAATGAGTTTGTGGATAGGTTAGACCCCAGCATGACATGTCATGGGATCATTGTTAAGAGAATGAAGTCATACTCCTGGCAGATACAAATGGCACATTTTCTTTCCTCACTCTGTCTAAAGAAAACCTCTAGTTAGATTAGGAGAGATCTTGAAAGGATTGCGAACTGGGCAGAAGTCAGACAGCGTGCAGAAGTGTGCCTTTATAGCCAGACATTCAGCAGTGACTAAGGAAGAGGTCAGTGAAGAAAGCCAAGTGGGAGCACCTTTAGAGTCATTCACTAATCATGCTGGCCATTAGACCCCAGAGACCGCAGATGGCCAGCCAGCCATTGTGTTAGCAAGATGACATCACAGAGCAGCTCTGCAGATTCCCGGGGAATCCCTCAGAGCGTGAGTCACCTCCAGTTACCGTCACCACTATGGAATGTGCTCTCACGACCCTAGAGCAAAGATTAGCAGTTAGTCTAGAATCAGTGAACCCTGGTTTTAGTTCTCTGCGTGTGTGTGTGTATGTGTGTGTGTGTGTGTGTGTGTGTGTATATGCATGTTCATGTGTGCATGTGTGCATGTGTAGAGGCTACAGGTTTACATCAAGTGACTTCATCATGCTCCACTTTAACTTTTGAGGCAGAGTCTCTTGCTGACCTCGAGGCTCACTGGCTGACTAGACTGGCTGGTCAGTGATCCCCTGCTTGGGTTCCCTTTGTCTCCATCTCAATACCAGGATTACAGGAGTGTGGTGCCACACTCAGTGTTTTATTTAGGTGCTGGGGATCTGAACTCAGGCTTTATGCTTGCAGAGTAGCACTTTGCCCACAGAGCCTCTCTCTGGCTTCCCTGAAGGGGTGGGTCTTGTGTCTTATCCCCTTCTGGCTGGGACACTGGGGGGAGATTACTTAACAACTCCAAACCTTCACTCTCTTACTGAGAGAGCCTCCCCATCCTTCATGTTCTTTGTTCTGTTCTGACAACTGCCCCAAATCCCTAGTAGTTTTGCTCTGATGGCCAATTCCAGATTTTTCTCTGCTTTTCTTCCTCCCCAAATGAAAACTGAACACTTTGTCCATTGCTTCAGGCCTGGTAAATATGACTGCTCACTAATAATTCGCCCCTCAGACAATAAAATGCCTTAATTTCGTGGAAGCAGGCATCCCTTTTTATTCACAATCTACATTTATATAAAGAGTTGTAGTTTACACAGTGAAATTTTGGTTAATCCATACAGCACACCCGAAGTAGGACCCCACTGCCTACACTTTGTGGATGACGGCTGGTAATACGCAGCCAAAGGATTGTTTTCTCAAGGAGGCATGCATGACTTGGGATTCAAGTTCAAGATCAGCTACTGCTAAGTCCAGTACTCACTGACTGTTGTAGTCAGTGAGATGCAGAAGGAGTGCTGAGAAATACAAGAATTTTCTACTGGGTAATTGATATCACTAAAACAGCAGTGGAGAGGTGCTGCCTGCCATTCCCAGATAAGTGCTGAAGGCAAGCTATGTAACTTGCCCAGGTCTCAGTTTCTTTGCCTTTAAAATGGAAGTGTTGGACAAGGTACCGCCTTGGGCGCATTACAGTTTGAAGATGCTATGGTTTCAGGACCACATAGACACCATCCTTGTGGTTTTAATATCAATTTCCTTTTTCTTACCATTTTATATCAGGTGTACAAGGGATTTGTAGTTACTGGAGAAACCTGATAGAGTTTCCAAAATGTTTTATGACATATCAAGAAGGAAGCAAAAATGCAGAAAATAGAGGATTTGACGGCAAGGATTTGAACAGGCAGTGTCGTGTCGACAGAGCAGCGCCTGCTATGTCTCACAGTGCTCAGTTTTAAGATGGATATATGTGGGTGTCAACGCTCAACCATCCCAGCAGCTGAATTAGCTAGAGTTGCCATAGGGTGGCCAGCGTGGCGACACCAGCATCCACATACTCATGGATTAAAGTGTAAAAAGTCAGATGTGAAACAAGAGCAAGCCATGTAGCCAATACGGACATTGCCCAAATGTAAGTGCTACTCTCTATTATTATAAACTGTTGGGTAAAAGGCAGCCCAGTATTAGACAACAGGCTAAAGGCAGAGTTAAAGGAAAAGATATTTCAAACTAACCATTCCCTCCCTTAACACAACGAGGCTGGCCGAGTTATGAAATTGTGATGGAAATATTTGAGCTGGTGTGTCTGAAAAAAAAAAACTATACTGATCATTTCACTCTTCCTGGCTTTTAATGCTCCAGGGTTTCGGAGACGAATAGGAGCAATAAGTTCACTTTGCAGGATTAATGCAGTAATTCTTTATCATAAGGGCAGAGCATTACCTCAATCTGATTTTGCTACAAAATGGCTCAAAGTCTATTTTTAATGATGGCCCTAATTTGTTAACACCTTTTACATTATTAATTCCCTTTATATCCAAGTAGTTATTGCATGTCATAACAATGTATCTATGCAGGGAACTTAATAGTGTTTTCTAGATGTCAAGAAAAGGCTTGTTCCGCAAAATGCTATTAAAACTGATAATGAGCTAAATATTTGCCATAGCAAACACTGAAATTACTATATCAATCAGCATTGGGCCCTCTTATTCAATAAACAGAAATTAACCTATTAACTATGCCGGACTTTCAGCCACAAAATGCTGCTTTCAGCCACTGCTTTGTATGCCCAGTCTTTATTTTCTTAAAGCCATGCATTGCCCTAAAATCTCAGAGTTTTGGGTAAAATTTCAGTGTTAACGCTGGTGGTGCAGACCCTGAAAAAGATGTGACATCATGGGTGCTTTCGCAGCTACAGTGGCTGTGAACATTTCTAACCTTCCTTTAAGGTAGGCACCGACTTATACACAAAAAAATTAGATTCTACCAGAGAAAATAACAAGACACACTTTTAAAGCATGCTTTCAGATTTTTCCAGATTTCTACTACTTAAAATGAAGATTTCTGTTGTAATTGTAGACCAGGACTACAGTATCTCTATAAAAGATAAAGGCGAGGTGGCTGAGGGCCAGCCGTTGGTCAAATACAGCATTCAGATATTAAAACAGAGACAAAGCATCTATTTTTCATAGCCCCAGAAGAAAGCTGTATATTCAAAGATAGATTATATATAATCAAAGCCAACAGAAAGCCTCATTCCTACTGTGCTTTAAGCAGCTCTGGGTGAGTGCGTTGGGCAGCTGCATGGGCTGCCCAGATCCAATTACCCTCTTGGCGACACTCAGTGGCATTGGGCTAAAGCTCAATGCTGTACGGCAATGTATGGGACCTGGGTTTAGTTCTGACAGTTCTGCTGGTACTTACATAGCCAAAAGAGCTCACGTGTCTTTGGTTGTCTTCATAATTTCTGATTTTCTGGGCAACATGACACTACACATTTATGCCATTTAAAGTCAGGCCATGTTGATGTTTAAATGATGAATTTAGAGATTGGATGGGTGGCTATGTTCATTAAAAATATTTCATGGTTGTGTTCCACACTTAAAGAGCTTCTGGCATCTGTTTCTATAGGTCCTTTGGAACAGGCAGAGTGCATAGTGTTTCTATCGAGGAGTTAGGGGTAGATCTAGAACAGTTAGCTGATTGCTTACGTCAGTCTGGGCACCAGGGAGAGAACCTGCCTATGGTTTCCAGGCTTACTATCAAAGAGACTCTCGGTTCTGGTTACCTCCTGGACTCACTAGGGGAAGCTGATACATTATTGCATGGCTGCTCGGTGTGGTGTGAAGTCTCTCCATTTTTTTTTTTTTTTAACATAAGGATATAGGGTACCCTGTGGTATTTTTGACACATGCACATATTATGTAATATTCAAGTTAGGCTAAACATATCTATTTCCTCTAACATGTATCTTTTGTTTGTAATGAAAGCATTTAAATTTCTTCTAGTTTTAAAACTGTATCCACTATGTAATTGTCCTCAATAGTCATTCTCCTGCATCCAGAAGATGTAGAGGGCTAAAAGTGCAGCCAGCGCAGAGGGCCCGGGGATCTTGTTAAAAAGCAGACCGTGGTCAGCAGATCTGGGGGAACCTGAGAGTCTATGTTTCAAAAAGGCTCCTGGACTCTGACAGGCATTGAGCTCATGCTGAGGATCAGATCACTCTTCCTTAACACCAGGTCTCCATGGAGACCTTGATGGGCAAATGACATATCTCTAGGGGCTCTTTCAGATGTAAAGACATACTTCCATGAGTGGCCCTGTAATTTCTTTGACTTCATTGGATCGTGTGTAGCTTCCCAGAAACACATTCAGTTCAAACCTAAACTCCAGTTTGTTCCAAGTTAAATAGTCTTGTAAAAGCGTGGTCTCTAGATAGGACATTTGGGAATAAGGACCAGGTAGGGCCTAAATGGTGGTTGTAAGAGTAGATTTACAAACTAGCTTAGGGCCAGATACCTGCTCAGTTAGACACCAGTACATAGCCTCATGCGACTGAGCTTCTTTAGAGCATAAGGTGGGAGCAGTGTACAGAAGCTGGGTTAGTCACTAAGTACATCCAAACCCTGTACATTAGAGAAGAGCAGGCACCCCACCTATAACCAGCACCGTGTCTTTGTAGGAAGAGACAATGATGCCTGCAAATTGCTAAGCATCCGGCTGAGCCTGGTGTTGCAAGGGCTCCATAAATCTTAGTCATTATTTTGTATTAGTGCTAAAGTCTTATCTGTTATTATGTCCAATTAGTACATGGTGTCTTGATTTGTTGATGCCCTAATAAGGACAGGAACCATTGATTAAATAGACTAATCATAATCTTGAATGAAGGAACAGGCCTTAAAGGCACATTGTGTGAATATGCCTAACAGCAAAGAACAAAGCTTTCTTGATTAAGAAACGCGTGGACTTTGGTTGTCAGTTTTATGATCAGTTTTTGGCCAAAGGTTTCATGTGGTTTGTAACAAAACAGACGGACATGTCTGCCAGAGTGACATGTGAACATAAGTAGTAGCAAGATTTCAAAACATTAAAAAATATCTCTCGAATGTGAAGTTGTTAATAAATGCTTTACAGCACGTTCATTATTTTTGGAAATTGCTCATTTGGTTCGTATTTTCTTTCTCAAGAGATTTACTACTTTTTGTATCTTAAGAGATACATTTTTGTTGATGTTGTTGTTGCTAATTTTTGATCCTGAACTTTGCACCTAAGGCCTCACGCATGCTAGGCAAGTGTTCTCACAAGCGTACACTCCTAGAGAGTCTCACGGTTTTAAGTGAGTACAACCTTAACTGTATTCTCTCACATCCAAATCTAAAGGTGGAGTAAAAGGAGACATGTTGCCTAAGTAGGCCCTCAGGGAGAGAGATGTACACAAGAAGAACACAGGACTAAAATATCAACGGCAAGGCCCTTCTCATACCATACTTCAGGGGTCTCAGGCCATTTTTGTCATGGGACCCTGTAGAAGGAGGACACGAAAATGCCTTCTTCCAATATATATGATGAAAAATCTATTTTAAATTACATTTTTGGTTTGTACTTTATTCTGCATCCTTCCTAGATGAATAATTAGAACACTCTATTCTGTATCCCATCTCTGAGCATCCTGGCCTCGGTAAGAAGGTACTTCTTGGAGTTACAGAAAGTCTGCTCCCTGCTTGTGCAGAGGGAAACAGGAACAGAATGCTTCCATCAGCTCATCTGACTCCGAGCCAGGACCAGAGACTCCAACTGATGTTTCTGTCCCATGCCGATCCTCTTTTCTGTTTTATCCAATCAGGAAGAAGGTTACATCGTTCTTATTTATGTGTCTTAGATAGTTCTTTTAAAATTGAATTCATTCATTCATTCACTCATTGTGTGTGCAAGTGTGTGTCTCTCTGTCTGTGTCAGTGTGTGTGTGTCTGTGCGCGCACATGCATGTGAGCGTTTGTGTGTGTATATACCTGTGACCATGCCACAGTGCACTTGTAGAAGTCACAGGCCTACCTGCACGAGCTGGTCTTTTCTTCTGCTCTGTGGGCCCAGGGGAATAATTCAGATTAGCAGGCTTATCGGCAAAAATGTCTTTTCTTGCTAAAGTTCACTTCCATTTTGACTTGTTCTTAAGATTTTTTTTTGAGAACCTATTTGCAGAGCACTCTAAATGTTTCTTATTCAAACAGGGAAGATGTAAGATGGGAAAAGAAAAGAGGCTTGCATTGTAGTGCCCAGGACAGCATCCAGAAGCATGGAGGATGCTCTAACACAACCCTCCTGTGGCCCTGGTATTGCTTTCCGCAACGCTGTTTACAATGCATTTATCTGCAGCTCACGGGCCGTTGGCTTTTCCCGCTGTAGTTTTCTAAGCCTGGTTCTGCCACACCCCCTGTAGCGCCTTTGACATTTTCGCTAACTTTGGGCATGTCTAAAAGTTCACCAAAATGTCTAACAGTATGCTTGTGAGGTTCTCCACATTACAAAAGATCCTGTAATACACAAGCAATGGGCTGGCCAAAGGGCTTTGCTCATTAACTGGATGCGGGGTGAGAGATGCAAAGACGACCCCATTCTGTTGCTTTTGGAAACCAGAAGGATGTATAATCCAGAGAAGTCTGCTGGGTATAATCGGAAAGCTGCCACTGGTTTTCAGACCGTTGTAAAGTGTCTCAGTGGAGAAGTGAGGTGGACAAGAACCATGAGGACCCCCGTCCAGGGACTCTAACCTATGCACATCTGGGTGGCACCCGATACAGGTTCCTCTTCAATGTGTAATGAATTCCCTTCAGTGCGATCTCTTTCTTCAGGATTGTGCCGTTACTCTAATTTAGCACATTATTTTGTATACTACTTCACTACCAATATTTATTTAGGGTTTAATAATCCGTCAAGAATTGCTTTAGTTAGCTGTTTCACTGCTTTTGATATTTTAATATCTTCAGGATTATTCAATTCTAGGAATTTTCTCACTTCCTTTTGGGCCTTCTTTTGAGGACCTATTTATTTATTTTTAATCAAATGACTATTTGTTTGAAGCATTTTAATTCCATTTTAGACAGATTCATTTGATACAAATTGCATAAATTCTGTTAAGGATTATTTTTTGGGTGCCAGCTTTTCAAAATGTCTCTTGTGTGTTTGTTATTATCACAGAGACCTGGGGTTCTCAACCTTTGTAATACTGCAACCCTTTAATAAGGGGCCGATAAAAGGACCTTGTCTTTAGCGCTGCCATTTTGACTTCAGACTCCACTTTACCTAAGCTGACCAACCTCCTCTCTCAGCACCGACAGTTATCCAAAACATAATTACTGCACCTAACAGCAGAAAGAACAAATGAATTTGATTGGTTGGGCAAAAAGACATTCACTGTCAGTTGACAATGGTGGAACGCTGGGTAAAGTCCCTAATTTATGAGTTCTGATTGGGGAAAATTACAACTGTAACTTGGCCCAGAGGCTTGAGGGGTTTGTGGTTGTAAACTCTGCTTCAGCCCTTACTCGGCTGCCAGAAGAAACACGGCTCTGGAGTTCTTGTCTGGTGGCCCTGATCCATCAGCCACTCTGCTTATGTGGTGAGAATAATAAAGAGTTCGTTGTTTCAGGAGCCAGCTGGTGTTTTCTCGCCCTTCCTTGTGGCCCACAACAGACACAGTGTAACAAATGCAGTTCCTCACGAGGCGGTAACCCCAACCATGAGACTATTTTTGTTGCTCCTTCACAACTGCAGTTTTGTTACTGTTATGCATTGTAATGTAAATATCCGTGTTTTCCAAAGGTCTTCGGCAACCCCCATGAAAGGGTAGTTTGACCCCCCAAAGGGTTTGTGATGCACAGGTTGAGAACTACTGACCTAGATGGTCCCCACTGCTTTATTGTTATTTGTATATATTGTCTTTTAAAACTATTTTTGAAATTATATTATAACTGCATTGTTTCCCTCCTTCTTCTCCCCCAACCCCTCTGATGCACTCCCCTTGCTGCCTCTCAAATTCATAGCCTTTAAAAACATTGTTAACACATGCACACACACACACACACACACACATACACACACATACACATACATGGCCTTTAAAAACATTGTTAACACATGCAAACACACATACACACACACATACATACATACACATACATAGTCTTTAAAAACATTGTTAACACATGCACACACACATACACACACATACATACATACACATACACATACATAGCCTTTAAAAACATTGTTAACACATGCACACACACATACACACACATACATACATACACATACATGGCCTTTAAAAACATTAACACATGCACACATGCACACATGCACATGCACGCACACGCACACGCACACACACGCACGCATGCACGCACGCTCGCACACAAGGGTGGATTTCTTTTGTTGTCTTGATCTTGACACTGTCAACCCCCCCACATATGGTGCCTTTGAAATTTCATGGTAACCTTGTCATATCGAAAATTTTAACAAAATTTATAATAGTATGCTAGTGGGATTTCTCCACTCTATGTAAACACAAGCTACTCAGCCTGTATAATGTTCCCTGAATGTATATGACCTCAGGACTGACCACTTGTTACTGGGTAAGCAAATCGGTTTTCTCCATTTTTAAAAGTCCATTGGATTAGATTTCATGGCTTCTTTATACGAGAGCATTCACTGACTGTCCAGATTTACTTTAGATTTGGCTTTTCCTTTGTCTCACCACCCCCAATTCCATTTTAGACCTATCCTCCATGATTCCATTGTCCTCCAGTAAGCATTTTAGAATTTTCTTCAGCGAGGCTCACACGGTGAGCCAACTTGTGTTTCTGCAAATGCCTTCATCCTACCCATGATCTTAAGGTTTCCTGCGTTTACCATGCAGGGTTGATCGTGACTTCTCTTGTTAGAGCAAGGTCCATGTCCTGACTTCCATTACTGTCGCTTGATAGAGTGTCATCTTGTAGTGCTCTAGTAAAATCTTCGCCTTCTGGCTACTATTCAGATCTTTGCTTTCTTTGAAGTTCTGCAGTTTTACTCGGAGGTTTCATTGTGAATTTTTTTCCTTTGCTTTGACTGTGCTGTGAACCTCATTTCTTGGCCCTTACTCATTCTCAACCACTGGTCTATTGGTTGTTGCTTTTCTCCTATTTCCTCATGGTGTGGCTCTCCAATTTTTGTATCATAGGCATTTTTATTGTTTTTAAAAAAGGATTTATTTATTTTTATTTGTATCTGCATTTTTGCCTATGTATGTATGTACGTATGTATGTATGTATGTATGTGCAACATGTGTGTGCCTGGTGCCCGCAGAGTTAGAAGAATCAGATTCCTCAGGACTGGACTTAAGGATGGTTGTGAGCTGCCATGTAGGTGCTGGAAACCAAACTGGGTCCCCTTCAAAAGTGCTTTTGATCGCCGAACCATCTCTCCATCTTGTACTGTATGATTCCTCTGTCTTTCATGATAACTGTTTGTCGGTGCTATCTTTCTGATGTCCATTAACATGCTCTGTTTTTAAAGGCATGCTTTTTACTTTTTCAGCTTTCCATTTAACTGATGTTTAGCATACCCGTGAGGATTTCATTAAAATTCCTTCTACATTTCATTGTTTATCATATTATTTTGCCTTTGGTATGAGCTCTTAATTCATTCTTTTGGTTTTTGAATATTAACTTACCAAGCTGACTTTGGTCTGGATACCTTCACTTGGTAAGAGAGAAACCACAGCATAATGACAGATATTTCTTTAATCAGTGGACACTATCTCAAGTGGTCCCTTAGCTCGACTTTGGAACAGCCATCTACTGACCCAGCACACATACTCTTATTCTAGAAGATGATTGTGTGTCTGTCACAGTTTGGACCTTGCATGTCCTCTAAAGGGGAAGTCTTTGGGTGATTTAGGCTGTCTGATCTTTAAGGAGACCATAGGATTCTGGACCCTTCCTCTTCTGCCCATCTGCTTCCTGGCCATGAGATGAATGACTTTCACCACCTTGAGCTCCTGCCACGATTGTTCCCCTCCCCCACCCTTCATGCCTGGCTGGGCTCTAACAGCCACACATCTGCCTGATCGTGGGCAGAGCCTTCAGAACTGAACAAGCGCTTGACATAGTAGCAGAAAACAGACCAACACACCCTTTGTGTCTCTCAATCTGACCTCTTAGGTGATGTTTTTCCTACTGCAGGTAGTAGCTGAAGCATTTAAAAGATGACTTTGAGAAACTTCCAGTAGGTCAGCTCACCTGTGCCTGCACTTCGGTGTGAAGGGGGATGTGTCCACACTCAAGCCTGACACCAACACAGCTACCCTTAGGTGCATTCCATCTGTCGTGCCTCAACAGGGACAGTTCACCTGTGAGTCTCTTCTCTGTTTAACTGTAATTTCTTCGCTCTCCATTGGCTCTTTCATAAACCACCAGCCATCAACTCTGGGACCTTTTCTCCTACCACTGCGCTTCTGACTAGGTCTCTCCTCTAAAACCAAGCTGACTTTTTTTTTTTTTTCTGCTTTGTAAGCACGCAGACACACTGAGTTTAGGACTCTGGGTATTTTTCAGCAAAGCTCTCCATTTTAGAAGTTTTTTGAAAACATTTACCATATTTCAGTGGGAATAAAATGCTTCACGGTGGCAATGGTTTTCGTGGTGCGCCATCACGTTCTCCTGCCCTCCTTCATTGCGGCCTCCTTAGGAACACACCTCAGAGCAGTATTTCCTCCTCCATTGCAGCCTCCTCAAGAACACACCTCAGAGCAGCATTTATTTTTCTTTTCTCCTTACACTTCCTCAGGCTTACAAAGTATCACGGATTCCAGCACTATGCATAAAGAATACCCCCACCCCGTCTTCAATGTGATCCTTCAAAAAGTCTTGGTCCTGAACAGAAACATGTCTCAAATTTCTCTGTTTCTCTCTACCTGACACTATGTTGGTGTCACTACCCTGTTGCCAGCCAAATTTTCAGAGGGACAATTTCAGTATGCTGTTTAACCTTTTTACTGTTCATTTTTCTTTGGGTAGGATTAAGCTGAAATGTCCCCTTTCCACTTTGCACTCGGGGTTCGGCATGATTCTGTTCTGACAGACTGCAGCCAGGAAGTATCCGCATGTGCAAGTATGCCAAACAGCAGCTCCCCGGCAGCAGGCGGCACTCTGCCGCAGAACACCTGCTTAGCATGTGCAAGGTCCTGGGTTCATCCCCAGAGCCACAAAAACAAAACAAAGAAACCCAAGCAGCTCCTTCCTTGATGTCATTTCAAGCCTAATCACGTCTGGTGTTTGCACCCTGCATATACACAGATGCACATTTCTACATCTGGGAGGAAAGGAGCTCCATATACTGAATTCGTTTCCAGACGTGATGAGAGACTGACTAACCACACAGAAGCATTTAGAGATGCTTTTTCAGACTTTCTTGTGGGCAATTGCTCTGAACAGTGAGGGAGGACCTTGGTCCCACTACGACTGGCTAAGAGTTAATTTAAAGATAGTATATAGAAACAAAACGAACATCTAATTTCCCAATTATTGTGTGAACGGCTTAGAGAAGGATTTGGTAATAATTTTGGCACCGTGAGTGGACGTCGCAGCTTGTGCTCTTTCCTCTACAGTGTACTTCCTCCCAACTCATTTGCACATTTCTGAATCATTTTTACTTTTCCTAAGGTCTAGCTTCAGAACATAACCCAGGCTGCCACATTTTTAAAGACATTTGCATAAGCTTACAGACAACGTTTGAGATATATTATAAACTGAAATCAAGCAAGATATAAGGCATCTTCTTAAATTGGCTCCGTTGCTAAAAATCTGAGCAGTAGCACCGGTTTTACTATTTAGCCAATTACCTAGATGGTTTTAAATAAGACTAGTTGACTGGATTATCTGCTTCATCTTTGTCACAATGGGCTGCTGTAGTCTGGGGTTTCAGAGCAGGCTCTAATTAAGGAGATTAGGCACCGTGGCTGAGTCTGGCCATCACTGCGTTCATTCCATGGTCGCTGGCTCCCAGCTATGGGGAGGCTGCCAGGGCTCATTTTACTTCCTTTACATTGGTTCTGAATCTCTACTTAATGGAAGACTAACCTGGAAGCTAGTCAAAAATCAGACAGAATTTATAGGCTTCCGTGTAGACTGGATCCACCTGCTATTTCTACTGCTTTTAGAGCCCCTTATAACTAGATAAGATTAGGCTAGGGCTAGAAAGCAGATCTTAAATTCAAACAATCTTTTTGGCCGATAAAATGTTATATTTTACCTCCACCTGGGCCTAGTAATGACACTTATAGCTACTTGGGATTCTAGACCTGTACAGATTCTCAAAAATTGGAATGTTTTACAGTGTGAAACTATTGTGCATGTTCCTTGCGAAGTGGCAGGGATAGTACACACAATCCTAACCAACATTTTTAGCCCTAAAAGAAAGCAAAGGGCATTTAAGTAAGATTTAAAACAGTATTAATTTTCAGTAGAGAAGATAAAGGGAAAATGCTGCTTAAAACCACAGTTGGGCATTATAGTTCATGGCAAATACTTCAATTAAATTTAAGCAGTTCGGAGAGGGCAGTTTTAGAATTTTAAAATTCCCATATATTCTTGTGAATCTGCTAAAAGCTATGTTTCCCCCTATACTGAGCTTGGTAGAATCTTTCTCACAGTGCTCCTTGGCAGCATATGTAAGGGAAGGCCACAGTGTCGTGGAGGATTGTGGATTAGTTGTGGAGGAGTCATGGGGGAGACGTGGAGGAGTCGTGGAGAGAAATGAGCAATGTATCACACTGTTAATTTTTAGGACGGAGTATGAGCAAATGAACGGCACTTTCTGAGTTTCAGGTAGTGTTTGCATGCATGTGTGTGTTACAAAGGCCTTCATTTTTTTTCATTATAAATCCATGTACACCTTGAATTGCTGAAATGCTTCACAAAAAAACCTGCAAAGTAGTGCTTTCCATTTGCTTTCTCTAGGAGCTGTCTCTTAAACTTGTGAAAAATATTCACTTAGCATGTATGTAAATTACCATAGTCCCCAGGTTCTCATGCTTGCTTGTTTCAGTATTTCTATATTAGTGTGTTTTCTGTTGCTATAAATGGTCAATCAACCGTATGTAATGAACCATGGGCAACTGAGGACCGCTGAGAACAGGAGAAACAGTCTTCCCCAGGGAAGAGCACACCAACTGGCTATCCAATTCCAAACGGTCATCCTGGAAACATCCATACATACAAATAACATTCTAAGACTGAACAAGTTGTACTTACATATTTAGGAATATATAGTTTTATATATATATATATATTTGTACATACATGTATGTGTAACAACAATTAATGAAAAAAGAGACTTTGGCTTTGAATGAGAGCAAGGAGGGGTACGTGGAAGAGTTTGGAGTGAGGAAAGGGAGGGGGGAGATGATGTCAGTATTTATGTTAGAATCTCCGAAAAGAAAAGAAATGATTAAAGGCTACCAAAGGCTGGGTTCTTTATAAGGGATGATATTTTGGGACTGTATTGGTTCAGCTTTTGATAAGGACCCATCTGGGCTGCATCAGATCATGGCAAATGGCATCATGGTGGGAACACACGTGAGAGGAAAAGATGGCCCAGTGAGACAGGAAGCCGGAGCCACAGCGGCCAAGCTCGTTTTTTTTTTTTTTTAAATAGGAGCTCACTCTTCATGGCGCTACTTGTGGTCTAGGAGAACCACGTTAGCCTCCTCCAAGGCCACTCTCCTTGATCTAAGTCTCCCCACCTCGCTTCCAACTGTCCCACCACCCTGAACTGCAGCACACCCAGGATCTGAGCCTTTGTTAGACTCCCTTCATGTCCACCTGGTTGATACGAATGATTTGCTCAGGTGACAAATCAGAAAATAAAAACCAGATGGCCAATGATGGTGGGTTCGCGATTGGAATCCACGGCTTTGCATCTCCCTATAGATAAATTCTTGTTTCCCTCCCGACTGATCAGAGTTTGTGAATTTGTGTGTGTGTCACTAGCATCAGGATGCCCTAGCACCTTTGTTCAGAAATACACTGCCACTATAACTCCAGAAGAAAGTTTGACAGAATTAAAACTGATCACCGTGTGTGGGCGGAACTGCTAGCTCAGATTCCGCAGCCCCACAGGGCTTGCCCCCACCGCAAGCAAGGCATGCAAACAACATAAATCCGGAAGTGAGCTAACTTGAGAATCAAGCGTACAGATAAGAAAATTAAGTTAGTCACTGAAAGTCCCTTTTTAAAAAGACTCCTGAAGCCGAGATTTGGGAACCACAATAAAATACACAGCCTGTCCTTGTAGTCCAAAAGCATATGACGGTTGAAAAAAATGGGTGTGGAGTCTGAATCCTGAATTGCATGTGCCAATCTGGTAGAATGAAATTAATGTGAGGACTGTGACATGAAAGATTGATTCGATACCAGCGAGCACTATATATGACAAATTCTCTATATTTGGGGTTTGGTAGAACTTCATTACTGGTGAAGTCAGAAGCATGCTATTCCAATACTGCATTAGCTCAACTTATTCACCTGCAGTGTAGGACTACCAGAAAAATGAAATTTTATCACAGCAGTACTTGGAAATGTTTTACCTTTGGTATCTTGAGGAAATGAAATCTACGCAGCTGTGTGCCAGGAAATGCTGCAAAAGTCATTTTATGCATGCGGAGACTACTTAAGAAACTCTCCAAGACTCATAGAAAATAGATTTGGTGAGAAAAGTGAACTCGATGAAGATTCCAGCAGTGAGGGGAAACCTTGAGTTTTAATTTTCGGAGAAAGCCACAGGCAAACCTCAAGACCAGCAGGAGAGTGCATCCAGGACAGTGCCCCTCAGTCAGGAGACTGCATGGACGGTGGAGACACAGGCTGTGCACTGACAGCATCTTGGACGCAGCACCTTTATCCATGCGCCTCCTGGGATGATTCAGCCCTACTTTACTCTTATTCTGCGAGCTGACTGCTGAGAGTTACTCAACGCGCATGGAAGATGCTTTACCGCCTCTTGCTTTCCTCCTTCTCCTATGACAGTTTCCTGTCTTACAGTTCTCCTTTCTATGGTATCTTTATGCAGACAGTGCAATCTTCACACTGTATTTTGATAAAACCTCCCTAGCATGTGTTCCCAAGATGAGCAGCTGCATGGAGCATCCGTGAGTATAAGAATTTGACGTTTCAATCTTTCTTCATGGTTGGATTTCTGAAATGTGCCAGGCTCTGAAGCTCAGATGAAGCTCATCTAGGGACTCCAGACAGGGAGAGAAGCACCCTCTTAGTTTTATTAACATAGAAACCTATGATATTTGTCCTCTACACTTGCAAAAATAGTGCCATGTCTTAGGCAAGTCTTAGCCTGGCAAGTTTAACAAATTCCTTTATCATTTTTTTTTTAAGGGAAAAAAAGATGAGCCCACAGATCAATGATAATTTCAGAAAGCAGATTAACTTAGGTCTTTACCTTTATACACTGCATATAACTGGCAACTTAAGATGGATAATCCTTAACCTTCCTCAAGATTTAAAGAAAATAGATTCAGCCATTAACACAGGTGCTTCAGCCAGCTTTCTCCACTGAGAAAGGACCAAAATCTCAGTTTAGCAAAGCATAACATGCCACAGAATATAAACAGTATCCCATAAAATATACACAATACCATACATGATCTAAGTCCTATATCCATCATACTACTTGCTAGATAATAGAGGGAAATGGTATTAAACCACATCATAAACAACGACAACACACAGTAATACAGTGATACAGTCTTCCATTATTTTCCGGCGTCTTTTGAGAAGACAGATGGTAAACATTTTCAGTAATTTAAATTTGTCTTTCTAAGTACCAACATCAAAACAAAACAAGGAAAATGGCAGATGCTGTTGGGGAGGTTGTGGGTGTGCTTCTGAAGTGTTTTTGAGCCCTGACCTGGTCATCTACGGTTTCCTTGGCAGGAACTGTGGCCTTGATGTTCCTGTCCTCAGACACAAAGTTGAAATCCCAACTCTCAAGCTGGTGTTGAGAGTGGGTTCTCAGGAGGGGGCTAGGTTACTCGGCCTCAGCAGACAAGGGCACTAGAATACCTCGTCTTTGCTGAATTTGTTTGTCCATCTTTCCAATGAAAGGCAGATTGGAAATCAGGGCCTTTTGTATTACTAAAGTTCTACATGGGTGATTCCTTATATTTCCCCTTAAACAGATTAACTAAATTAAAATTTTCCATGTGGTTGAGGAAGGGACGCCAGTAGAAAACCTGCGTGATACAACGTGAGGCCATTGAATTTGCAAGGACTCTAGGTTCAATCATGGGATGGATCAAGAATCGGATGGGTCAAGAATTCTATATGCTTAGATGGGCAGATGGGGGTGAGCGAGGAGAGCGAGAAGAGCCACTATTATTTTCAGCCACTTAATGATTTTGTCAGTGAGTTTACAACTCATTGTGGGGCAAATATATACATCTATGAAAGACTGCAACAGAAGAAAGAACAGGTTGGGCTGGTTGAAGCTGACTGAAGCTGGCTGAAGCCACCAGCATCTGACGGATGGACAGGGAGGGGATTTCTACACTCTAATAAACAAGAGATCTCAAAAAAAAAAAAAGAGCCTGTTGGGCTGTAATTGCCGGTCTGCTGGCCTCAGTCTGCTGTCCTGGGAGGAGAGGGACAACAGCTGCTAAAGTCTCCTTTGCTTAATGATGCCTCTTTGGACACAGTTGTTGGGTCATTAGAGAACCTTCCTTTCCCACAGTCTGATGAGTCACAACCTTTGCTCATGTGTCATGTTTTCCAAATGATCAAACTTCTTTATTATAGTTCTCAAAATCATTTCCAATAGTTTTTGTTGATCTTTTGAGCTGTCTGCTTGCACAACCAAAATTGTGGTCAAATAATAAAATCATTACCATTTAATTTCATGTAATAGCAGTATTTTTTTTTTTTTTTTTTAAAATGGCAAATCCGAAGCCAGAGTTTAAGCATTTCACCGAAGGTCAGTAAATGGACATAACTGAGGAAATCACATTCTTTCCAACACCATGATTAAAGAACAGATGCATGTGGACCAACCAGGGAGCTTTCTCATGAATCGCTTTCAAGCCTTTCTGCTGTTTGAGATTAGCTGAGAAGACACCAGGCTATGGTGTGAACGCAAGACAGCGCCCCTCTGCCCTCTGCTGCGCTGTGTCTATGCGAGGCACTCCCTTGCAGGTATGTGTGAGGTGTAATGAACGCAGAAGACTTGGTGTCTGTTTCCCTAGAAAAGCATGGAATTGCCAGGTCATGCTCTATATAATAAGCCTATGTTTGAAATAAGTGCTTTAAATGGATATCAAGTCAATTTGTAGAGCCTAGTCCACTCCACTCACACTAGTTAAGTCCACTCCACTCACACTAGTTAAGTCCAAAGGAGTACTTAAAGCAGTGTTTCTCAATCTGTGGATCACAACCCCTTTAGAGGTCAATGGACCCTTCCACAGTGGTAGCCTAAGACCATGGAACATGCAGATACTACAATACAATTTGTAGCAGTATCAAAATTACAGTTATGAGGTAGCAAAGGAAACAATTTTATGGTTGGGGTCACCACAACATGGGAAGTGTATTAAAGGGTCACAGCATTAGGGAGGCTGAGAAGCACTGAGATAGAGGGGTCGGGAGATGGCCCAGGCAGTATAGTTTTACCATCTATGCATGAGGATGGCTTTACAATCCCTGGTGAAATACCACATTCATGAGAAAGGTTGGACGTGGAGGCATATACTTGTAATTACAGTGCTTCGGAGATAGATATGGGATGGTGTCTGTTGTTCATTGACAATCCCCAGGTCCTAGTGAGAAACTCTGTCTCAAAACCAAACCAAAACAGCCAAACAAACAAAAACAAACAAACAAAAATCCCACTGTAACACTCAAGACTGACAACCACGTATGTACACACACACAAATCTGAAAAATCTGACGGATTATGTCAACCTTGCTTGTTTTGCAGACATGGATGGAACCAGAGCTCCATGTTCTGCTCCTCTGACCAGCTTCATTTCCACAGTGTTCCCACTGCCAGTGGTCCCCTGGGCCCTCCAGGGACCTCCAGTAGCAACTGTCTCACGAGAGGCCTGGTCTTTAGCATCTGAGATTCTATAGGCTCCCCAACTCTTTGGGTCATTGGTTTTTCAGAGAAAAACATCCTTTTGCTTCTATTGCTTACTCTAATATCTATAGACATTTGACCAGGACTATGATCATAAGTGCGAAAGAATCAATCAATCATCTGAAAAATCTGCATAAAATGTAGAAGCTGATATGTAATCTCAGGAAAAGTCTGTCTTTTTAAAGAAAAAAAATCAAAGAACTGCGAATTGCATACTAACAGGAGACAGATCCTGTGTTTGCCAATAAAGACCTAGGATCCAGCATGTGTCTGAGCATCTCCAAGCTTACCTAGCCAGGATGGGGAACTTTAAAACAAGGTGTCTTACTGTATCCGGACATGGCTTAGCAGTTCATTTGGGTTGTTTGAAATTTATTCCCCCAAAACTTAAAGATGGTACTAAAAGAATTTTACTCAAAATACTGCTCAAAATATTATGTGAGATAGTTGAACATTCACCTATAATTTTCATTGTCTTAAAAAGGTGTGTGTGTGTGTGCGTGTGCATGTGTATTTAGATAGTCTATAGATAGTTAAGACATTTAAGCCAAATATTTAAGCCCTACTCACCAAACTGGGGAAATTAGTTTACACAGTTGTTTGCTTGGGCTCAAATAAGTCCAAAATACTGAGGTTTTCTCCTGTGCCTGTCGATTTTTGACAGCTGTCAGTTTACAGGTCTGACTGCTTTATCTGGGCCTTGCCAAGGCCACATTAGTATCTTCTGAAAATGGTCCTCGAAAGCTGCAGTTCCAGTGTCCCAAATCAATTACTGCATTCTTAAACTGGCAGTGTGTTCATCTGCGGGCACAGAGGCAGCCGGCAGGGCACTGTGCAGAGTATAATGTCATGTGAAGCAGGGGAGAGAGCAGGGAGTGTTTCCTGCTTAATGGCTTGGTATTAAGTAGGTGGGAATAGCTTCTAATTAGCCAACAATTGCTGTGTTTTCTAGTCCCCTCCTCCTGCCGGTCACCAGCTGCCAATCGGCCCTCATTTCTGGATTTATTTATTTTTTTTAGTTCATTGCTCAGTGCGGTGGAAGCCTTTGTTTAAGAAAGAAGACTCCCAGGGTCTCAGCTGCCTGGGTGCAGCTTGCAGCCTACGATGAGTAGCAACTGTCAGTTTATTTTATCTCAATCTTTTCATCATCCTGCTGAAACTGATCGACTGAACCCACCTGAGAGACCTGAGGACTCAGTACCTACAAGTCATTAGCTGGGAAGATGCAGCAGAGTGAGTCAACACACTTCCTGAAATGTGGTCCACCTTAACCCCATGTTGCCCCTGGAAAACACAAGAAATCTGGCCCCTTTGTGTTTCAAAGCTGAACTGAAAGGAAATGCTTCTTTTCACATACATATAGTTTGCTTTGGCCAAGGGACAAGGACTGTGCCTCTGTTGCATTCTTTGCTACAGTGATGATCTCCCTAAGGGGAGAACACATATACTAGTATACAGTATTATTCCAGCCACAGGTAAAGCAAATATAAAATTGGACAACATTTTACAGAATGGCTTTATAACATGAAGGATTAAACCCCTTTCTTTATAAACATCCAATGAGTGGGACTGGAGCCTTATTTTGTAAGCGTGTGATGTATGATGTTGGGTTTTTAAATATTTATTTAACATGTAGTGTGTGCAGTTTGTGTGTGTGTGTGTGTGTGTGTGTGTGCACGTCACAGCACACATGTGGAGATCCAAGGACAACTACCAGGAGTAGTCTCCTTTCAACCTATAGGTTCCAGGGATTGAACTCAAGAAGTCAGGCCTGGCAACAAGCACCTTACTGTTAACACTGAGTCATCTCACTGGTTCTAGTGTAGCTTCTCTATGGGGCTTCCTGTGTTTCATTTTACAATTAACCAGAGACAATTTTCCTGCACGAATTGTTGGTATTTGGAAAATCATTTTTTAAAGGAGCCGTGGAACCTGTTGTGTGAAGAATGCATCTAAAGAGAATAAACGTCATGACAAGCAAACCCTGCTTATAGGGTACGGAGCACAGTGAAAACCAGTGGCCAGCCAGGCTACTAGAACTGGTATGTCTTTTACCACTCAGAAGTGTGGAGTGGCAAATGGATCATATCCAGCCACAGTCAACATGGGCAGAGCAGCTTCTTAGGGGAATAAAACTGTGTAGAAGAAAGCAGATCATGTTAGGTAAATTGGGACATGGCAAATAGTGGCTCAGGGTTGGACCCAGAGGTGGCAAGTGCTCAGGGAGCCCTACACCACAATCTGATTGGCTCTGAGTGCAAAACAGATGAGATGCTTGAGCAGCTAAGGCAGGCACGGTGGGAACAAAGGCATCCACCAGAAGGCCTTGCCACAGCTCGAGTGTGAACTACAATCACTTTTGGTAGAACTGATCTGCTAACGGATGCTATCCTATTAAGGGAAACATGATATCACCATGAGCTGTATGCATTTAACAAAGGGAATGAGTTTGGAGAGGAGAAAACCTTGTTTTAATAACTAGTACATGGGTTTATATGCTTTAGTGAAGTGGTTTAGAGTCAGGAGGAAAAATGAACTGTGATCAGCTAACATATTAAAGAAACTTAAGAATAGTTCGCATACACAGGAGCCAAGTTTGAATAGAGAGAACAGGAAGGCAGGCTGATACATCTCACCATTAGAAGCCTGTATCCGTTCATTCCCAGGGCCCGACGACACTCATTTACAGTCACTGTATGCCAGCCATACAGCCTTGGTACAAGCCACCCTTGCTTTCCACCTAGAGCCTGCCGAAGGCTGATATGGAGTTTAAATTTCCATAGGTCATCTTAAAATACCCGTGTACAATAGAAAATGCAACAGATTGTCCTGGTTCACCCAGGGACACATCTGACTTCAATGCTTTCGTTTTTTCATTGTTAGGAATCTCCTACTTGAAATGAGAAGACTGGACAGGGGACGACACAACAGAAGAATGGCAGACTGCTTCCCAGGTGGCACACACTGTGTTTGTCCAAGAGTTGGTTCAGTTCCGTGTTCTAGTCAGCTGCTCTTCCACAGAGCAGGGAACCAGTCTGAAAAGTCCACCAGTCTGGTGGCCTCCAACCTCTGGATATTTCCTGTCACATTTGTAACAGAATCCAAAGCGCACTCATTGTGGTTTACAAGGACCAGATGCCACAACACTCTCTCTCTCTCTCTCTCTCTCTCTCTCTCTCTCTCTCTCTCTCTCTCTCCTCCTTCTCCTTCTCCCTGACTTTATACACTTGGTGGGAGGTTGAGAGGTATGCTCCCAGCATATGTTAGGAAGAGACTCACTTTCCTTCGTTACCTGATGGACAGCAGAACTCTTGCAAGCCTGGACCCACCTACCTACTTTGCCAATGCTATATTTTGTGCTGGGATCCAGGGACCTGAGTGATGTGGGGCTATCCAGAACCCAGTCCTGTGAGTCATGCACCAGGTGGGGCTCCATACTGTAAAACTTCCTTAGCATTTCCCGTGACAATAAACTAACCCACCAAAATATATACATTGTTAAAAACCTTTTGAAAACCTTTTGCTGTGGATTTCTTACTGTTATGTAATCTTGGATTTGATATGTGCAGACCTGAAAGATTTGCTACCTGCAATTTTATTTAGGAGTCACTCTTTTATATCCCAGCTGCTAAGTCTGTATGCATATTTATGCAGACCTAGGTTCCCCTAAGTGTGATTATAATTCTATATAATTGTTGAGTTATCTCTTTAGCTTGATTTATTCATGAGTTCAGGTTTCCATTCACAAGTATATTTAATTTCTGTAGATAGTATTATTTCTCTTTCTTTACGTAGGTTTGTGAACCAATCAACAGGAAATCTGGATGATAACCTTATCTTTCATGAATTATGCTTTACTGAGAAGGCTACTCAGTAGAAAGTGAAAGTTTAAAAAAAATTCTGTGTTGGATATGGAAAGTGACAAGATCGTGCATAATTATCTATGAAATTACACTTGCTAGAGCTTGGAGATTTTTAGCCAGGAATGCTTAATAACATTTGCATGGTTAAATGAGACAGCAGAAACAATAGGAAAGGCCTCAGGGCATGGTCATCTATTTAAGCATCCACTTGGATTTTCAACATAATTAGTCATATAATTGTGTGCCTAAACTTCGTGGATCCATGTAAGTAATTATCAATTATTAAAAAGCACTGCTTGTAATGTTTTTCTCTGCTTCCTGCCAATCAAATTACCAAGACCATACTATGTTCATGTTTCAGCACATAAATTTTCAAGTAAAATGAACTGTGAAGCCTTGGGTGATAGTGAGTGAATGATGGGTCTGTGAGTTCACTCAGATGAAGGGTAGTTAATTCAGCCACTTGGACATCTGTGTTTTCAGGGAGCCTTCTTGCTAGTCAACCCTAGCATCATTGGAGAATCTGATAATGGTACATAGTACCACAGTACTTCTGAGGGTCCAGGAAGCCAGTATTCTCAAGTCCAAGTATGTTCATAGCGACTGTCTAGGACAGGCTGGGGCTAAAAGGAAGGGATACACACGAATTTCATCTTATTATATTCTGGCCCAGTGTTTCCTTTATGGTTTATATTGTGCTCAGTGCCAGGAGGCTGCTATCATCCATGAGAAGGTAGGTGTAAGTCCATGGATTGATATTTAAGTCAGTGGCACTTCTGAAGTACTATAAGAAATAGCTAAAAGAGAAACTGCCATTAAAAACATTTTGTTTTCTAGTAATTATGCCAAAGAGTTCACGTTCTAGAGCATTCTCTTCTGTCTGAGAGATAAAATAGTCCTTTGTAGGAAAGAGCATGCCAAAAGGCCAGTCCTGAAAACATACACACAAATAACGCCTTACAGACTGGACAGGTTGTACTTATGAATTTAGGAATACACACACACACACACACACACACATGTGCGCACACACACACACACGCATGTGTGGAATAACAGTTAATGAAAAAAGAGGCCACAAATTTGAAAGAGAGCAAGGAGGGGTATGTGGGAAGCTTTGGAGGGAGGAAGGGGAGGGGAAGATGATGTCATCAGATTCTAATGTCACAAAATAAAAAAAATGCTCAAGGGGGATGGGTGATATAATTATATTATGATTTAAAAATAAAAATACAGTCAGCTATTACAAACAATGACGTCATGAAATTCACAGGTAAATGGATGGAACTTGAAAATATCATCCTGAGTGAGGTAACGCAGTCATAAAAGAATGAACATGGTATGTACTCACTGATAGGTGGTTATTAGCCCAAAAGTTCTGAATACTCAAGAGTCACTTCACAGAACCATTGGGCTGAGCATGAGGTCCCAGAGGGAGGAGTTGGAGAAGGAACTGAAGGAGCTGAGGGAGTTGGCAGCCCCAGGGAGAGAGCAACAGTGGCAACTGGCCTGACCCCTCGATGCTCCCGGAGAATGGATCACCAACCAAAGAATACACATGGAGGGACCCATGGTGCTGGCCACATATGTGGCAGAGGAGGGTCTTGTTACCCGTCAGGGGGAGGAGAGGCCCTTGGGCCTGAGGGTGTTAGATGCCCCAGTATAGGAGAATGCCAAGGAGGGAAGATGAGAGTGGGTGGGTGGGTGGGTGAATACCCCCATAGAGGCAGAGGGAGGAGAGAGGAGATAGGAAGGTTCCAAAGAGGAGATCTGGAAAGGGGGGAACATTTGAAATGTAAATAAAGTATCAAAAAAACTGAAAAAAAATACAGTAAAAAACATTAAAAGCTAAGTTAAAAAATATAAGGACCTTAGATAAAGAAAATTTAAAGAAAAGTAAATTCTGGGATTAGGTTATAATTCTAAAGGTGAATTCCCAGCTGCAGAAGGTTTAAGGAAAATTAGAAACCAAGCAACAATGGTAGGTTACTTCTGCTTTTAAGATTAAATTCTGAAATGAGACAGTAACAGAATCATCCTAACAGAGCGTTACCAAAGATGGGTGACATGTACCTAGAAGAGAGGTACCATGTCCCCAAATTCTGTCTGTGATAGAAGGATTTAGATACATTCATAGGATGTCAGACACACAGCCATAGGTCAAGGGGCATAGTGAGACAGAGGAGATGAACATTTCTCCAGCAATCGAACAAATATGACTAGCTGACAGTCAAATGCAGACTTCCTGTTCTGGTGTTAGCCTGATTTTGTATGGTTGAAACCACCCAAAGACAGTCTGTAAGCTTCTCAAATTACCAAAAACAACGGCTGTTGCCACCACTACCACCACCACCACCACACCACCCAAAACAAAACAAAACCAGAGCCAAGGAGAGAGGTGCACTCTGTGCTCTGGAAAGTTAAGCCTGGTCTCAGCTACCACACTCCGTGAGTGGAATCTAAAAGAGGGATAGTCTTTGTCTGAGCAATCAAGAATTCTCTTTTACTGAACCAAGGCAGCAATAGAGAAGGAGATTCTCAAAGTGGGGGAGAAAACCCCCAACAAGACACCCACCTCTCAACCCGAGGGAGCGGCAGTCACGTTAGTATTTCCCAGTGAAATGAGTTTTAGCTTCTGAAGAAATACTTTATTCCTTAGGATGTAACTTGTTACTTGTGTTGTAGGAAATAGAGGAAGGCTGGGGATGTGTATTTGGATGAGGAAATTAAAAATCCACACTAAAATGCTTCTTCTTTTTCCTTTAGAGTTTGGTTACAATTAAGTCTTGGCTTCTCTCTTTTTTTTCAGACATTCACCGTTTTGGCATTATTTGTTTTGTTTAAGTGGCAGAAGGCACTGAACTCACGAAGTTTTTCCTGGTGCTCATGAGAATGAGATTCATATGACTGATTTAAGAAAGGCCAACAGAGGGAAGGCATACCCTGCTTTTCTCCTTTTGATGGGCATTGACACACAAGGATGGATTTTAATGCTTTTATCTCATTTGTCTCATTCAGCTTGTTTGCTGTGATTACAGCTGAGAGCAAGCCAGTATTTAAGGGTCCTTACCTTAAAAGAATCGCAGGCAGACCCATGGAAAAGCCACTGAAAAGGATCCTAAGACTTCTAGAGTCAGAGGGGGCTAAGCAACATGGAAACCTATGTAGGGAGTGGAGATCAGGATCCTATCCTCCGTCTTCTCCCAAAAGCCATGGGTTATTAAAATCCCAGGGCCATGTGCGGGGTCCTTCCTGTGAGCCTTGGTCTAGGAGATCACCCCACAGAGAAGCCCACCACTCCTACTTACTCAGCAGAACTATATGACAAGACCCCATTGCTGAAGGTCCCATACCCCTTGACTACAAGACAGGTCAAGCTGGAATGGAACTGGAAGCCTCCCTGCTGCTGCCCAGCTTTCAGGGCTCTGAAAGGTACCATGCAGGCTGCTTTGGGAGAGCAGGCATCAGGAGTGTCAGCCAACTGTAAAAAATGGTATGACCGTTATCCAGCTGTGAATCGTGTAAAGCGCAATATCACCCTGTCCCGTTATCCAGCTGTGAATCCTGTAAAGCACAATATCACCCTGTCCCGTTATCCAGCTGTGAATCGTGTAAAGCACAATATCACCCTGTCAAACAAGGTGCACGGGCTGAAGTAATAATGGTATGGCTGTTATAGGAAACTAAATGGTCGTTGAGTAGATATTGAAGGGACTGAGGTAGCAGAATGAACTCTATTTTGTCCTTAAGACTCCATTCTAAGTTAACTCGCCCTAAGAGAGACATGGCCAATGAAGAGGCAAAACCCCAACAGGACAGACTCCATCTTGTCCTCCAAACTCTATTTTAAGCTGCTGGCCTTAGAAAGCTACTGTCTGCTGTCCTTGAAGTGATAGGGCCCCCACCCTTGGGATCTGGGAAAGAGACCAACATTCCTTCACCCTTTCATGTAATGCCAAGGCTTAGAAACCCCAGCTTGCATTTTTTCTTCCTATATAAGGGGGCCACTTTCCTTCCTGTTCCATCAGGAAGGTTTGTAGTTCAAGTTTGAGTTTGAATAAAGACTCTCATGTACTTGCATCAGAGCTAAGGTCCCTGGTAGTCTTTTGGGGGTCTCATGAACTGGACATAACAAAATGAGGCTTGCCACCACTTGTTGGGAATCCTTGCTTGATAATGTACATGCGGTAAACGGTTGATGAGACCTTCAGCCTAGTGAGGAGATAAGACTATTTATTTGTCACAGCACCAAATTACCTTCTAAGTATTTACATTTATACCATACACAGTGCTAATCTCAGCATCAGTCAGAGATGCTTCTCTTTGTAATGAACAGTGTAGCTGCCTGTCTGCTCAGGGTGCTGAGAATAGCTGCCGTTTGAGTGCTTAGCCCTAAACCAGACATACCACTCCCTCAAAGAATTAGGCAACATGGCAGAAGAGGGCAGAAAGATCATTACAGCATGAAATAAGAAAGAAGGGCTGTGACATGCTAGCCTCTGGCATGATCCCAACAACACAATCACAATTTCAAAGGCGCTTTGGCTGCATGTAATTAGCCTGTCATGGTGACATGGGTTCAGTTAGGCTTGGGAAGGTCCTACCTCTCCTTCTAGAACTGTTGGCTGCTGATGGACCCTGGAGGAGGGAAAGACATCCTTTACAGTTAGTTAACCACTGATAAATCTACTGGACTCAAGGGGTTAGTTCAAAACCCATCAACATAGAGATGGCCCTGGTTAAACTCAGTAACTCATAAAACAAAGGGACACGGAAGAGGAGAAGGGACTTGTCAGAGGAGATGTAGGGGCTGGGTGGGAACACAGAGAAGGCAGGGGTGATGACAACCAGAGTATATACGTATAAAATTGCCAAAGAACAATTTGTTTGTTAGCCTGTTGGATAATTCCATGATTGTCTTTTCATATTTATGGGTATTAAGCTACAGAAAAATATCCACTCACAGTAGCATATGAAGGCTTGGTTTTGAACGTGACCGTTTCATATGACTTACTTCAGTAAGCTCATGAGTGAGAAATGTAAACAAAATTTACAGAAGGAAATGACTTGATACCAAACCCTGGGTGCAAGGTGAAGCAAACATGAAGTAAGAGCCGAGAGATCAAGGCACAGCATTACTTGTTTTTCTTGAAGAATATTGCATGAGTCATAAAGCCAAGATGATAATTTTTCCATCCATGTAAACCTTGACATGATATCACATGGAAAATAGTGTACTTGTGTTCCAACTAGCTGGTATGCTCATGTGTTTCGGTGCTCAGGGTTAGCGTCTCATTTCTCTGATGTAATTTATGTTTGGCCTCAATGAGAAGGTGCATGAAAATCCTGTTACTGACACAATTCTCCTCAATGATGCAGCTCACAACATTGGCATTTAAACGGCTGCAGCTGCACGCCGGGGTTGACACTTCTGGTAAGCTGAATGCGGAAAGCTTTCGTTTGTACATTGCAGTGTCTGTGATTGCAACATAAATTACCTTTTCTCACTAAAACAAACATTTATTTGATTGATATCTTAGAAGATATCTTAGGTATGGGAAGTAAAGGGTATTCTGGAGAATTCAGTAGAACATTGTAGGCCGTTGAGCCTCCCAGAACCAAATACTTAGAGTTGCCTCAGGATTGAGTAATTTTACTGAGTTGTAATAAAGTTAATGTTTTTATCCCCTCAGTTGTTAAATCTGGGAGATTCTCAATGTCAGAAGGGGAGGACGGGTAGTATGAAATCATTCTGACCATCTCCCGGTATTTGGAGAGTCTGTTCTCACTGGCGGTGTTCTGTTGGAGAGGCACGAGATGACAGTGGTTGCTGGTGAGTCACCATCGTATTTCATCTGTGGACCTGGGGCTCTCACACTCAATTCCCTCAGGGGGTCATGTTCTCTGCTTAAAAGAATATTGGCAGTGCTTTGAGCTAATGATTTGTTTGGAGGATGGAAGTCTCAAAGGTGCCAATAACTGCACAGCTTTCATAATGTATCTTTCAGATCTTTGATTTTTTTTTCTTTGACTATACGGGACCTTCAATAGCAAGATTAAAGATGCCTCTTCCTACAAGGAAGGCGAAAGTTGAAAACCTAAAAGCTGCTCAGATTTCCAAATAATATTTTTGTACTTTGTCATTTTATCAACATCGTGTTTGAGGAGCACCTTTCTTCATTCATGTGGTAATTGGATGGTAATCCAAACACTGTGGTGTCCTAGGCTTCCCAAGGAAGCAATGAACATGGATAAAAAGTGCTTAGTGCAAACTAACTTGTGGCCAAGCTTATGGACTCATCTTGAATTCCATTTGATCAAACATTTACTTGGGACCTTATAGGTGTCAAATATCCTATCTCCTTTCCTAGAAAGTAACAAGAATTTGGAATGTGTGTTTGAAAGACCCATGTTCCTAACTGAGCAGTTAATTTAAAAAAAAAAGAAAAAAAGAGGTCATGGAACAAAAGGAAATGAAATGGCTCGGAGAGAAATGAGTGACATCCGTTGAGATCAGAGAAGAGAACATATTTAAGTGGGAGGGGCTTCAGGATTCTTCATCTATGGATGCGGCTGCACCTGGTGTGACATTCTCCTGGTTGAACTGAGCTAGAAGGAAGATGACAGTAGAAGTGTGTGTAGGATGAGTGTGTGTAGGGTGAGTGTGTTTAGGGTGGAGTGTGTGTAGGGTGAGTGTGTGTAGGGTGAGTGTGTGTAGGGTGAATGTGTGTAGGGTGAGTGTGTGTAGGTGAGTGTGTGTAGGGTGAGTGTGTGTAGGTGAGTGTGTAGGTGAGTGTGTGTAGGGTGAGTGTGTGTAGGGTGGAGTGTGTGTAGTGTGAGTGTGTGTAGGGTGAGTGTGTGTAGTGTGAGTGTGTGTAGTGTGAGTGTGTAGGTGAGTGTGTGTAGGGTGAGTGTGTGTAGGGTGGAGTGTGTGTAGGGTGAGTGTGTGTAGGGTGGAGTGTGTGTAGTGTGAGTGTGTGTAGGTGAGTGTGTGTAGGGTGAGTGTGTGTAGGGGAGCAATCAGGAATGAACTGGGTTCAGAAAGGTTCAGAGACCTGTAACCAGAACCCAGTGGAGCGCCAGTGAGGAGTTTAAGCAGAATAAAAATGAAGAATATTCTCAAAGCATTTTAAGGCAGATTTTAGTGTACTTTGAACTAAAAATACACATATGCAAAAGGCATGTTTAACAATTTCCTATCAGTTTTATCTCCAAGCAGAAAAGCTACCCTTGACAATGTGAAATGTGTCTGGAGAATGAGAACTTATACATGTCTGAACATTGATTATTTCTCATCCCTGCATAGAGCTCCTAGCCATGTGAGATGAAGCAGAGATGGACAGGATTTCTACATCACTCTGAGGAAGGCCACCTCCTCTACCATACAGACCATACAGAGGTTTAATATCTGAATCACACTGGCAACGCACAATTTGCTTCTGCTCCCAAGTCCGTCAGAAGAAAATATAACCTAAAACCTAAAGAGCTCCAAATTTAAGAGGTACAGATGAACAAAAGCAGAAGGGCTTTCGAAAGCAGAAAACAAGGTGCTGACAGACAGACCTGGGTCTTATGTGAGGACGGCTCCTCTTGCCTATCCCCTACCCAGGAGAATTTTTTTCACAGTTTCATCAGGATGGTGAGAGTTTATTCAAGACAAACTTGAGATCCTGACCTGCTCAACTTATCTTCTACAGACTGAACCTTTGCCAGTTAACACGGATCACTCCCGGGATTACTTCCTGCTGTTCCAGGTGGAAGACCTCAAAGTCTAGGATGTAGGTAACTCAAGTCTGTGGAATAAACTTTCAAGTATCTGATAATGAGCCACCATCTACAATCAGCCAACTCAATGATTACTTGTGGATATCTTGGGGCAGTTGAGGACATGAAACTCCACACATCAAGTGTTTACAGGTTTTGTCATCACCTTACTTATGTGAGTTGGAATGAAGCTTACCCTCATTTCATGAGGCCCCAGTGTTTCCTGCTGGACTCACTGTTTTATTCTATGGTGGTAACAAACATGGACAAAATCTTGCCCCCTCTCAATGATCTAAGTCTGGTATTCAGAGTGGACAAGATGGCTCACAGGTTAAAGGTGCTGGCCACTCTGCTTGAGGACCTGAGTTTTATCTTTCATGTCTAATGACACTAACTTTCCAAGCTGATCCCTCTACGTGCCCTGGGTTTTATATAATAAAATAATCTAGTTATTCCCAAGACAAAGTAGTATGAAGAGACACTGCCGTAAAATATTTTCCCAATATCCAAATTCAAGATAATAAAAATAACATTAAGTGCTATCCATGTAGTCTCTATATAGATGCTCTCATCTGTATGCTGGATCGCTGGATATTATTAAAAACCATAAGCTGATTGTACATGCCTTACTCCTTGTTGTAAGTCATCCCTAACAACTGTTTGGTGCATAGTGTGACCTCTGAGATTGCTGGAATCTCGAGAACAGTGATGGACTGATTGTTAGGGCAGACATCTCCCAGTTTTATGCTTCTATTAAATATTGCCAGTATGATAGGACATGAGAGTATGCCCGACCTCCAAGTACTAGTGAGTGAACAAAGACAAAATTACCAAGCAAGTTCAAGTCACCAACATGGGAATAAACCTTCCCAGCAAATGCATTAGCCACTAAGAATGACACAAAATCTAAAGCATTTCCGGAAGTGGAAGCCTTACCCAGAATTGGGTCATACTCGATTTGAGTTCTAGTCTCCTTCCAGGACAGCAGGCAGTTGAGGCTGTTCAAGTCAGAAGATTCGATGTAACCCTTCATTGTCAGCATCATCTTGTGGGCTCTGGCTATCCCATAGTGGACTTTGGTTTCATCCATGAGCGCCATTTTCATGAGCTCCATTGCAGTGCTGAAAGCTTGTTGGAAGTACTCGGAAGCCTTGCTGTACTGCCCCTATTGAGAGAGAGAATAAATGTCACCCTTTTTATGTCTTACCTTATCCATGTCACAGATTTGCTCACCTCACCTTGGCACACCCATTTTTGAGGAGGATGAGCTGGCGAGCTGGCTTTTCATCAGAAAAGACTGCCTTCTGTGAGCAGGGGCCACTTGATTGGGCCAGATCTTGAAATTAATTTAGTCAGAAAGCTGATCACCAGCTGAAACACAGGAAGAGTGGAGACAGGAGGAAGTACCGGGAAAAGTGAACTGATCGCCACTGATTTCAACAGAATTTTACTGATTCCATCACTGTATTTATCCAATAAAATATATTTGTCTGTCTTCTGTTTTCATTTGTGGCAAGAGGGCATCTGATGCAAAGCCAGTAACAGGAACTGATGACCGCATGCATATCTCTGCTGCTCCTGGACCCTGCTTAGCTTTCCTAAATGCACCTGCCATTGTTTAGCTGAGAACACGGGAGAATCCACACTTAAAACACGTGATCGTGATCTCTCCGAAACAAAGGAAAGGACTGTTTAAACACCTATGCCTTTGCTACTAAGTCCACGGTAGCATTTCAAAGTTTAGAAATTTGAGATCTTTTTCTTCCGTGGGCCTCCTTACCTACCCTGCAAGCTATTGTTCAAACAATAGCATTTGCCTAGTGCACAGAAGCAAGTGCTTCATATACATCGTCAGCTGTCACAGGTCACCTCTGAGGACGAGGAAAGAGCATCTCCTGTCTCTGCCTCCTCACCACCTGCACCCAGGGTATTCCTTAAAGGGGGAAACAGCTCCCAGTTTGGCCTACCCGCGTGGAGACTCTTGAGGACAAAGCTTCTGTCTTTCGCAGACTTAAGACATTTTGGGGGTTCCTATCTCTTCTCTTTATCAGTTTCTCAAGTTTCTATTTCCACAGCTGTGTGAAGCCCAGGTCTGGGGTTCTACAGCACAGCAGGAGACTGCTGCTCACAGCAGCCTGTTCTGTCCCTGGGGAATCATTGGGAGACACTCCAAGGCTCCACACACAAATACAAAGCAATGATAAAAAGGAATGTTAATCTCCCTGATTTGTCCATTCAACAGTTCCTATGTACTTAAAACCCACACTGTAAACATGTATAAAACCAAATCAACAGAGGGGCTGGGGAAGGCTCAGAGGATAAAGCACTTGTGTTCCCAGCACCTAGAGAAAAGCTACAGCCTGTCTGCAATCCCAGGATTCTAGGGGGGGGGAGGCAGGCATCACCAGAAAAAGCTGATTAGCTAGACCTATCAGATTGTCAAGCTCCAGGTTCTGGCAGAGACTACACCTCAGGAAACCATGTGAGTGAGATTGAGAAAGACACATGACTTCAACTCCTGGCCTCCACATGCATGTGCAGATGCACACATATGTACCCACACAGCTGTGCATGCACGCGCACGTGCGCATACACACACACACACAAAGGGAATGTTTAAAACACGACTGAACACTCTGTTTAAAAGAAACTTTTATAGGAAAGACTGTTTTGCAATAAAGATTTTAAGTCATATTCCCATACCTTGTAAAAGAAATGGGAATTAGAACCACCATGAATGTGTCTTCATGGCACACGCCAGCACAGATGAAAGCAGCTTCAACTCCATAGCCTTCCGTGCAGTTTTGATGAATGTTCATAAGGAAGTTCTTGCCCAGGCAAGAAGTGGCTACTCTCACATGCAGCTCAAGTAACACTGTATGTCCTGTGTCCACAGGGCAGACTAGGTGGACTTACTGTTCAGACAGACTATCCCGTCTGCCAAATTCGCTGATTGATGCAGAGCCCTTTATATTGTGTAAGTAATAATTGTTTGTTGCTGTAAGCGATTCAGTCTTTCATTATTATCATAAAACAGGATTTATAATGAGCAAAGATTTGATTAAAACCATGTCAAAGGTAGCATCTGTGTTCCAATTATATATGATTGAGAACCATGACAAATATTAAAGATGATGAAAATACAGATTATCTTGATAGATACCAATGAGATAGGACACACTACAGGAAAAATCGCAATTTGGCAAAAGATAGCCTTAAAAAACAAATTAAACAAAATTGCAGCATCTAATTGCTCCTGTTATATTTCTAAGCCTTAGGCTGTTTATTGATTTCAGATGAGAGTTTGAATTTGGAAAACCGAGGGCTATAAATAAATGGCTATATATTTAAACTTCCAGGATTTTTCAAGACATGTTAAAATGAACTCGTGCATTCATTTGCTCAGTCATGGGACAACCACTGTATGTGAGGCTACATGGCAGCCAGTGGTACTCAGCAGCAAGAGGAAGGACAGGCGGCTTGCATTTAGAGGAAGCAGTAAGCTTGAAATGTGGATTGGGCCATATTTAACCCAAGTGCATTTTCTCCCTAAAACCGGATTAATTGTCCTTCCTTCATACTGTGCTGGTATCCCATTCATGGGCACACCGACAGCTGTTATAAACCAATGAAGAATCCTCCAGAACAGTCAAGTACATGCAATAGTCATTCTTTTTAGATGTTAGCATTTTTAAAAACATACCTTTGGGAATGAGTTTTCCTTAATGTCTACTGCATTTCCAGATTCTTAATTCTTTGAAAAAGCTTACTATGTAAATTTAGTCTCTTCTAAAACTCTGGACAACTATCTGAAGTTCATCTTTGTTTTCAAGTCATCTCTATTATAAATTTCTAATGATTTCTAGAAATCAGTTCTGATCGTCTTAAATGTAAGCTTGGGATTGTGCTGCAAATTATAGATGTACCAGTGCATTCATGAGACGACCACCTCAGCCAATGTTCTGAAAATCCCTGACGATTCTAGAGTAAGACCTCAGTGAGGTCATAGACCTGAAAACAAAGCTTAGACTAGAATTTTCATCATTATTCTGTTTCCTACCAGGTCTTCCTCCTTATTTAAAAAGTCACCTATCCAATAAGCAAACTCAAAATAAATGGGTGTTTTCTCAACACTCAGGACAAATCTCCCCCCCCCACCCCGCGTGTGTGTGTGTGTGTGTGTGTGTGTGTGTGTGTGTGTCTGCGTGCGCGTGCACGTGCGTTTGTAGTATGTTTGCTGAGACTGTGGGTTCTCTCTCTCTCTCTCTCTCTCCCACTGTGGTGTGTTTCTTTGTGACTATGGGCTCCCTCTCTCTGTGTGTCTGTCTGTGTGTGTGGTGTGTTTCCCTGTGACTGTGGGTTCTCTCTCTCTCTCTCTCTCTCTCTTTCTCTCTCTCTCTCTCTCTCTCTGTGGTGTGTTTCTATGTGACTGTGGGTTCTCTCTCTCTCTCTCTCTCTCCCACTGTGGTGTGTTTCTCTGTGACTATGGGCTCCCTCTCTCTGTGTATCTGTCTGTGTGTGTGGTGTGTTTCCCTGTGACTGTGGGTTCTCTCTCTCTCTCTCTCTCTCTCTCTCTCTCTCTCTCTGTGTGGTGTGTTTCCCTGTGACTGTGGGCTCTTTCTCTCTGTGGTGTTTCTCTGTGACTGTGGGCTCTCTCTCTCTGTGGTGTTTCTCTGTGACTGTGGGCTCTCTATCTCTGTGGTGTTTCTCTGTGACTGTGGGCTCTCTCTCTCTCTGTGGTGTTTCTCTGTGACTGTGGGCTCTCTCTCTCTCTGTGGTGTTTCTCTGTGACTGTGGACTCTCTCTCTCTCTCTCTCTCTCTCTCTCTCTCTCTCTCTCTCTCTCTGTGTGGTGTGTTTCTCTGTGACTGTAGGCTTGCATGCACCATGGCACACATGTGGAGTTGAGCAAGTTTTGAGGATCAATTGTTTTCTCCCACTCAGGTTTGGAGGCTTGAACCCAGGTCCTCAGCCTGTGCAGAAGTGCTGTGGCTCATTAAGCCATCTCACCGGCCCTTTACTGCTGCTAGTTTAACATAGGAACTACCATTCTTTTAACTGTGACTATTTTTAGACTTTATGAAGGAGTGAGAAATTTCATAAGGGCAGATACTTGATCATGTCCCCTAAAACGCTCTCATTTGGCCACTTTACATTAATTATATATTTTCAATGAACATTCTATCAAAAGATCACATGTAGAGAGTGGCATGGGAGACCCATTCTCTCTGATTTTATAATAAATGTTAACTAAAATAAAGATTAAGATTATTATTTATTGTTATTATTATATCAATTTTGATTTTTTTTTTTGTTAATTTGAGACAGGGTTTGTCTGTGTAGACCTGACTGTCCTGGAACTCACTCTGTAGACCAGGCTGGCCTCAAACTCACAGAGATCCACCTGCCTCTGCCTCCCGAGTGCTGGGATTAAAAGCGTGCACCACCATGATAAAGACTATTTTTAAGATGCAGTAATTTAAATGATAAAAGCACAACCATAATCACAGAATATGCCAATTATAGTGCTTTTCAAATAACAGTTTTGCCTTGCAACTTCTGTCTCACAACATTATATTTTGGAGCTTGTTGCTAACACCACCATTAAAACCAGTGGCAGGAGCAGCATGGTGTCAGGAAGGACAAGACACAGGAGTTGGTAGGTCTCCTACTTCACTGTTTATTGCTGTGATTAAACATCAGGACGAAAGTCAACTTGAGGGAGGAAAGTATTTCTTTCCCCCTGCAGTTTCCTGTCCAGCAGGGGCCATGGGACAATGCTACGTCCTGGCTGGCTTCTCACATCTCAACCTGCCTTCTTATAGAACCCAGGATCCTGTCTCAGAGGTGGCCCCACCCACAGAGGCCGGATCCTCCCACACTGAGCACATAGACTTGTTTACACACCGGTCTGATGGAGGCGATGAAGGTCCCCTTTTCCCAGATGGCCCTAATTTGTGTCACATGGACAGAACCACAGCTGGCACAAGGGCCTTACCGGAAGACAATCATGGCAGTGATGTCCGATTTGTTTTCAAGGATTCAGGACACGTTTTCTGAGTGATAGGATATTGTGGGGGAATGAAAGAGAGGTATGGGATTTCGGAAGCGAGAGGACACTTTCTCAACTGGCTGATCTTAGGCCGGGCAATAAAACAATAACTTCACACAGGGTCTCACCTCCCGTGATATGTCACAAATGTCCAGAATCCTCCAAGTTTTATCGTGAGGGTAAAGGGATAAAGGTTCGTTTTTTAGTACTTGACATTGTCTTTGGGTATAAAACCCTTCCTCAAACAAACACCAGAAAATAAATCACAGTTGTGACATTAAAAACATTTGTCAAAACTTGAGAAAATGAGACCACAAAATTATTACTCCTGTTTGTCTCATTGTCCCTGTTTTTCTGACCTGAGGGAAACAGGTGGACACTTGGCATTCATGTCTTATGGCATCTCAGTGTTCAACGTGTTTAGTGTTTGGTAAGGTGTGCCCTGTGGTATTTCTGAATAGCAATATGTTAAAAGTGTCTGTTGGTATCTTTTGATTCATTATATTAATTCAGCTATGGTGGGGGAGCACTCTTCTCTTTGACGAGTCTTGGTATCCCTGTGCCACTACTTTGTCCTGAAAAATACCCAATGTGGTGGTCAACAGAGAAGAAGTGGTCCATGTGGTAGAGGCAGCGGGTGAGGTATGAGACAGAGGAAGGTCCTGGGAGATGGACATGGAGGGCAGACAGAACAAAAGCAAAGTGGGAGACAGAGGAAGCAGAGCCAGGCAAGGATGACAGTCTCTGAAGAAGGAAGCAGGACAGCAGGGGAGAGGTGAGGAGGGCGGGAACTGAGGACAAGAGGCCTTAAAAGCTCCTCCCACAGGATTTCTACAGCCATCTCTGGGCAGTGAAAGAAATGGCATGATGGTCAGCACATTGGCTACTTCTGGTGTCTTTGTGCTGAGAAAAACCCATTCTAAGTCCCCTTTTCTGCTGGGATGGTGGTGTCTTCTCCTGGGAAAGGCAGAGGAACTATAGGAGCAACTAGGAGCTGAGAGAAACTAGAAGACATGACCACTCACAAGAATTATCCCCAGAGCAGACAAAACGAAAATGACTGTCATTCATTTGTGTGAATTTCAAACTCATTTTCCTAAAACACATTGCAGTGGTTAAACGTGTGGGTTGGACTGTTACAAGTGCTTTGAGTCTGGGGGACTTGAAAAGAGTCGCGCTCTTAGGGGATCTGGAACAGAGAACTTGTATGATTGGGAGCACAGTCACAGCAGCACTCACCCCACCCCTCCTGATAGACTCCGACATTCCAACCTGCTGTCCTTACTAACTCCCCTTTCCCTCAGTATTTACACTGTGTGCAGTGTATGCTTGTGTTCACATGGATTGTGCACTTGTGCATGTATGTGTGTGTGTATATACATGTGTATATATATGCCAGAAGCCAACAGCTAGTTTCTCCCTTGACCCCTTTCCACATTATTGTTTTGAGGCAGGGTCTCTCTCACTGTACCTGGAGCTCAATGATTTCGCTAGGATGGCTAGCTCCAGCGGCCTACCTGTCCTGCCCTCCCATTGCTGGGGTTATAGTCATGTGCTACCTACTTGTTTTGAACATGGTGTGAAGGATCTGAAATCAGGTCTCTATGCTTGCAAAACAGACACTTTGATGATTTAGCCCTTCCTCTCCTCTCTCTCTCTCTCTCTCTCTCTCTCTCTCTCTCTCTCTCGTGTGTGTATGTGTGTATGTGTGTGTGTGTGTGTGAGAGAGAGAGAGAGAGAGAGAGAGAGAGAGAGAGAGAGAGACACTATGTGAGTTTATGTATATCACCTGTATTCAGGTGCCTGAAAAGGCCAGAACATGGTGTCAGAGCCCATGGAGCTGGACTTATAAACACTCACGAGCTGCCTGACATGTGTGCTGGGAAGCAAGCCTCTTCTGCTGAGCAGCAAGGCCTCTTAACCTTTGAGCTATCTTTCAAGCCTCCTAGTGCTGATTTTTAAAAATTAACATTTTAGTTGCTATATAAAATAATGGCTTTCATCACACACACACACACACACACACACACACACACACACACACACTGTCACACCTTGTCATGTTTACTGTACTCCAATATCCCCTCACCCCCGTGGGATGAAAAAAACCTTGCAAGATGAAAAACAAAACAAACAAACAAAAAACCCAAAGCCCCTAGAAGTGTAAATAATTTGCCCCAAGTCCCAAATCTTATAAGTGAGGGAAAAGGGTTTGTCACCCAAGCGGTGGGACACCACAGCGCTGCTTTTAATTACTGAGCACTCAGATTAACACAAAATGCATGAACACAGTTGGAGAACATAATTACCCTAAAAAATGATGGATCTGATTCATGATCAAAATAGCAATTATAGCCAGAGAAACTGGTTTCTTCCATACAGTTTTTGAAGGAGACCCCGGGCAACCGAAGACAATAAAGCTGTTATTATAACTGGTGTGTTTACTAATCGTGGTGCCTAGAATGCTAACCCCCGTCTGAATTCCCTTTGTAATCCTTCTTAGTGGTTTCCTCTCCTCTCCTGCTGAGGCTTACTAAGGAGCATCCAAATTTTAGTTAAAAAAAAAAAAAAAAAAAAATTTGGACCAAGAGAGGAGTGTCAGAGACATCGGATAAGAGCCAACAGTTTTCACAAAGTGCCTTTGAAACTAAATATATTCATTGTTCCTCACAGTTACTTGGAATACTGAACGGTGGTGGTCACCGCTAGTGGCACCTGTAACCTAGACAGCTCTGAACAGCAGACAAGGAGGAAAGAGGTCTTTCTAGTTCCACTCCTTGCCTTGGGTCTGTGCTACATCCTGCAGTCTTAGCCATTTTCCACACTGACTTGTGGGATGGTGAGTCTAACCGAGAACAGACTTCAGCCTCCGCAAGCTTTTCCACACACAAAGGACACAGCACTCACCTTTTCATTGTAGATGTCACCGAGCATTGTGCTCGCTTGAATCACATCGAGGCTTTGGAAGTTGCTTCTTGCAATTATCACGAACTTCTCCAGGTATTTAATTGCTTCTGCCATCTCTCCTTGGCTAGAATAAAACAGGAAACTGTTAGTGTACCATCTCATCATTGTTGTGAAAAGTAGGACTTTTGTGTCTTCCATGTAAAGAAAATGGGGTGTTGGTCAGGACGGTTAGACTTAAAATACACACATTTCCTTAGACCCCATTTATCTCTGCTGCACTGACCATGCAATGGGTTGTAACTCAAAACTATTTAAGTTAATTTTCTGAATTCTATACAAGTACACTGATTCCCCCTCATCCGCTCTCCACTCCTCTGAAAATGCACATCCCTTCCTCTTTATTATCATTTGATGTACACACACACGTGCACACATGCACATGCATACACACTCGCACACACAGACATGCACACAGACACCCATGCATGCATGTCCTGTTGTGCCCATTTAATGTTGCTCATATGTATTCTTTTTAGGGCTGACCACTTGGGATTGGATAACCTATCTAGGGGCTTGGCCCTGGAGAAGGCTGATTCTCTGTCTCTCAGCAGCCTGCAGCTCTTCGACTAGGGTGGGGCCTTGGGAGATTTCTCTCCCATCCATGCCAGTGGGTCCTGTCATTCTTTGGGTCTTATTTAGGTGGCCTTGTCATACATTGAAGACACAACCTTGCAGTAGACATCCTGGCTCTCACAGACTTTCCAGTCTCTCTCTGCGATGCTCCCCAAGCCTTAGGTGCATATGTGTTGAAAACTCAGACTTGTAAAGCCTCAAGGATGGTTGGTGTGAATGTGAAATGGCACCACTGCTTAAGAAAACAAATAGTTCCTCAAAAGCTGTAACACAGAGTTAACGCATGGTCCAGAAATCCGGCTGCAAGATATTCTACCAAGAGAAACAGTGATGTGTCCATACAAAAATCCAGATATTGATGTCAGAGCAGCATTTTGAATAATAGCCAGTGAGTGGACACTACTGAAAAGTTCATTAGTTAGAGGATGACTCAGACTGTGGTATGACCATACAGTTGAATATTACTTTGCCATGAAAATGAAGCGCTGATACATGATAAACCAAATGAAACTTAAAAATACTAGGTGAAAAGAGTTAGACACCAAAGATTATATATTGTGTATTCATTTTATGCAGTGTGAAGAATACAGAAAGTAGGCGCATGGCTGCCAGAATCTGAAGGAGGGACATGAAGGGTAACTAATGACCCACACAGGGTTTCCATGGAGAATAGTGGAGATTCCTGAAACAGAAGGTAGTCATGGCTACCCAATTCTGTGCATGCATTACAACCACCAACTTGTGAGATTTAAAAGGAGAATTAGTGTAGACTTATGAACTGTCTCAATAAATCTCGTTTAAAAACTTTTAAAAAGTGTATAAAAAGTGAAAAAGGCTAGATGTACCCTCCTTTAATCCCAGAACTTGGGTTGGGAGGATCTTTGTGATTTGAGGCTAGCCTTGTCTACACAGTAAGTTATAAGTAAGGCCAGCCAGCGCTACATAGTGAGTGAATGGGTGGGTGAATGAGTCAGTCTCTCTCTCTCTCTCTCTCTCTCCCCCTCCCTCCCTTCCCCCCTTTATCTCACACACACACAAAGTGAATACTGTTTTGTAAGTGTCTCTCAGCAGCAACATTGCAGGCATCACTAAGGTTGCACACATAAAGTGGTATATATCCTAGCAAAATGCTGGAAGTGTACCTTCCAGCCAAGTCCACGGCATATGCTAATCACTCAAACACTTTTGGAGGCAGGCATGACTGAAAGTTGGATAGAGGAAAGACAGTCCATATGAGAGCTAAGCATCAAGAAGACTGAGGCAGCCTCAGTCAGGGGATGCTCGGAATTCCCGGACTAACTTCAGTCAGGGGACTTAAAGAGATAGGGGTGTAGTGCAACTGGTAGGGAGTCTGTCTGGTGAGATCAAAGTCCTGGGTTTGATCTCCAGCCCCACACCAACTATGTGCCATCCTAGTGTTAGGAAGTTAGAGACAGGGGTGGGGGTGAGGAGCATCAGAAGTTCAAGGTCATCCAGGTGAGTTACAGAAGGGCTTGAGATGCGTGAAATATGTCTCACAAGCAAGCAAGCAAGCAACTGAACTTTAAAAGTCTAGCAGATGTCTTATAATCGAAGGGTTTCTCTGCCAGCTTGGTGGGGTGAACTAGAACCATACGCAGCTTGAACTGTGACAGCCACTCTGAATGCCCCAAAGTAGCTAAAACCCCGTGGTGCCGTGGTTTGACAGTCGATGTTAGAGCAAGACTGTTTGGGAAGGGGTAAATTTGCTCTTAAAATGCAATTAGAAGGAGTTTAAAGTCAAATCTCACGAGCGCAATACTGGCCAAGTATTCATAGAGATCATAAACCGTAACGCGCACTGAGGGGCTGCCCTCGCACGCTGAGCCGTAGAGAATGAACGCTCAGTACACTCCTCTTCGCCCCACAGGCCACTGCCTCCTCCACCCCCACCTGGGCCTGGCACGCGTGCGCGCGCGCACACACACACACACACACACACACACACACCCACACACACGCACACACAGGTGAGGTGCACTACTGTGAACAATCTCAGATTCTTTCTCCAGATGTTTATCCTTTTCACTGTCCTGCACATCCCGACCATCTCTGCTTTCTCCGCATCAGTCCTTTGCTTCTGATCTCATCGGACATTGAGCCTAGGCAGGGTTCGTTTTCCCCCCTCTCCCTTCTTCCTCTCTCCTTCCCTCCCTTTCTCTCTCTATCTCTCCCTCCCTCTCTCCCTCTGTTCCTCCCTGTCTCTCTCTCTCTCTCTCTCTCTCTCTCTCTCTCTCTCTCTCTCTCTGTCTCTCTCTCTCTCTGTCTGTCTCTCTCTCTGTCTCTCTCTCTCTGTAGTTCCATTCAGGGTCTTGTTCTCCCCTACAATGCATGGCTATCCTGGGTGCATCTCAAACACCAGGTGATGTGACCTGCTCGGCATCAGTGTTTGGCAAATCTCTGTCTTGGGGCGCTGTGGTTGGCCTCTGGACTTCAGATCTGCCTTTCCCGTTCCCAGCTGCTGTTAGCACACAAAGGAGGCAGCTCCCTTCAGGTGGCCAGTCTCAGGGACAGCACCTGCTGAGAAGGCAGGTCATGTTTATGGTAGTTCTTTAGGGAATTCTGTCATAACATAGTGGGAGAAATGTGCATTCATCAAATTAGTGAATTTTGTCCCACAGTAGCATTGTATGTAGAAATTTTCCCTTTCTTCTGTTTTCCTTTTCTTCCTTTTTTTTCTGTTTTCCGCTTCTTTTTATTCTCTCTCTCTCTCTCTCTCTCTCCTTAAAAAGCTGTTTTCTAAGCACGACTCCATTTTTCCCCTCTTTACAATTACAATGACTACATATACCTCCAAATCTGCGCTGATGTGCTGCTATTGGGGTGACTCTAAAGAATATGACGTAAGGGTCTCGTAGAAGAAGCCTGTTCTGAGCAGCTGTTCTGAGCAGCTGTTCTGCGCACCTGTTCTGAGCACCTGTTTGCAACAGGCCAGGGAGGGAAAGGCTCTTGGTCAGTGTGAGCTTGCCAGTTCTGGACTGCGACATTTATTTTCACCAGCCAGTTTCTTCCTAACGTAGCTGGATGACAGGAGGAGGAGACAGGTCACATGCATACCCTCTTTGTCTTCCTCTCTTGTTCTCTTGGATGAATAGTTTTGATAATATTAAAGTTCTAGACCTAAAGAAAACTCTCGCTTCTTCATTGTTAACATGATTATGAGTAGCTCAGATGTGAAAGTTGTGTAAATGAGCAGTTGGGTATGTGGCAGGGATCCAACAGTGACTGCTGGTGAAGTAACAGGTGACTGTCCATGGCTCTGCTGGAGACTGTCTACAATGAGAGACAAACCCAGTGTAACTAAGAATCTACCGTGAAAGTTCCCACTATGCAATAACCCAGTGAATGCTCAGCCCAACAGATGCACGAAGCCCTGGCTATTAGATCCTATCAAATACATTCTTCCTTTATTGTTGGTAAACCAATGCTCTACCGAGCAGAAAGACAATGGAATTTCATGTTCCCCAAAGTTGTGATCACGGCCTTGCTTGATTCCATAGGCACCAGAACCAGGAATCATCTTCCACACTGGGGGGAGGTTTGTTTTCTAGAAAATGTACACTGTTTACGGAGCATATATTAAACTATAAAGACAGGTTCGCTGTCTATTTTAACTCGAATATTTGCCTGTATGGGTACGTTTCAGGGAAGACTGTTCAGAATTAGATAACCAGGCAATCTGTGTGCCTCTCCCTGAAGAAGAATATTTCTTTGGATCCGAGCATTTCTTAGTTGCTCGTAGTTCTTGGTCTGGGATTGCTAACACTACCTAAACTGAGCATGTTGTGTTTCTGTATTTAGGAATATGTATCCACACACACATGCGCACACACAGATATGTAACAACAATTACAGAAAAAGAGGCTGTGGTATAAAAGGAGCAGGGATGGGAGGCACACGGGATGGGTCAGAAAGAGGAAAGAGAAGAGGAAATGAAGTAATTATAATTTCAAAAAAATGTTAAAAGTAATTTTAAAAATCAACTGTCCACAAAAACTAAGATGAACTGGAAAAAGAAGAGTCTAAAATATTGATAAATGAAATGAACATAGATAAAGCACATAAGCCAATAAAATAGTAACAAATAACAGTAACATATACAGTATAATGATATTTGTAGGGCTAAGGATATTTTAGCAAACTGCTGTTAACTTTTCAAGCATTTTTCTATAACATTGCAATAAAGAAGGCGATATCTTTACAAACCACTTTAAAATCGTTGGAAAGATTCACTGTTGTTATTTATGTAAAATAGACTCGGCAAAGCTTATTTACGTATGTGATTTTGGATAGAGGCACAGTTCGATTAGGCTTGGCCTGCTGAGGACAGTTGAATCATATCGTACTCAGGCAGCAGTACCAAAGGAAGCTTAGTGGGAAACAATATGAACACAATGATCAACGGGCATCTACAATGTCTCTCCAGACCCCCAGGAGTCTGGAGACGAGTTCCCCCAACGAGTTCCCAAGCGCACAGAATCATCCCGCACTTTGTTCTAAAGCAAGGGCAGTGAAGGTCTTCTCATTGTAAATTATACTCTCTACTCAGAGAGTGTGCAACCCCGTGTCAAGGCCACCCGTTCAGCTACTGGGAGGGACACAAACAAGGGTAGAGAGGAAGCTTGCAAATGTGGGCATTAACAGCAGATTTAGAGGCTAGTCAGTCCCTGGCGTGAGGTGGGAATCAATTTTTTTTTTCCTAGAGAGAGGCTACAGATTATTTATATAAGTTCAAAGACAAGGTTAAAATGTTAGACAAATATTAATTCCAGTTTTCCTATATGCAGTGCACAGGTGCAACTTCAACAGCAGATTATAGGATATAATCATTAAATTCATTCAAGCAGACCTCAGAGAGTTAAAAACATATATTCCGAGGACCTGGACTCCTCGGTCCAAAGAATGAGAATGAAACAGGGCAGAATATTTGTGTATCAAGGTGATTCCAGTTTCCAACTGGGAAAACAGGACCGTTAACACCCAGGCCCCCTGACAAATGTCCAATTATGTATATTACACTTGGTCTAGTGTTTGCTGAAGAAGTAATCAATAAATGATGTGGTTGACTGAGCATAGATTTTGGTTGAACCAATGCATGAAAACTTAATCACTTACTCGGAGAGAAGAAATCAAGTAGAGCAGAGATGAACGGCCACGGAGGGGTTTGGTGATTGTACCACCAAGTTTGTGGGCCACAGATGAAAGAAATAAGGGAAATGGGATCCGCGGCAGGAGAAAATGTAAAATGCTATTCTTAATTCTGCAAGTTAATAGAAATGTTTCTGGTGGTCTCCCCCCCCCCCACGTCATTTTTAGCAAATTTCACTTCGAAGCCTGGATATTCCATTTTCAAGAACATATGAAAATTACTAGGGCGTGTCGTTTCTCTCGAGCAAGGAGAAATTAATCCTTGGCTATAACAGAAAGGTAATTTTCACACTGGAAACTTTGTTGGAATTGATTTGAAGATCTCCACTGTGGAAAGTTTTCCAGGAAATCATTTAACTCAAGTGTGTGAGAAAATTTACAGTGGGCATGACATAAACCCAGAAACAAGGTAGCTGGGCCCAATGTGAAAGCAGGAAGGTTCTTTCTTCTCTGCATTCTCCTAGGGAGCTACCCTGATTCTGTTGAAGAGCTCTGGCATTTCAACAAGTGAGTTAGTTAGGTAAGTGAGACTATACAAACATAAACATTCCATAAGGAAAATTAAGGTTTTCTTGTTTTGCAGGCACTCGTACCTCCTCTCGCTAAAATAATAACAACAATGATAATAAATAGTAATGCTTTCTTGGTAATTTCTCCTATCACTTTTCCTTTATGAATCACAACTGATTTTTAAAGTGTCACAAGGCTCTTTGAAAATTCACTCTTTTCTTTACTACTCTGGCAAGTAAGAAAGAAATGGGATTGTAAATGTTTACTTTTTTTACACTTCTTAAGCCCTTGTTCAGCATATATTATTTACATTAACAGCAAAAAAACCAAACAAACAAAAAAAGAAGTTGTTCACTATTGAAGCTTTCCTTTATAAGTCACCAGGTCTGTCTTGAGCGTCATCGAAGGGTAACTTCACATCACCAAATCCTATCCTGAGAGAACGTGGTATGTTTCCCAACTGAAGGTTTAGTATAAATTCTTGTAACCATTTTAGAAGCTTCCAGCTTATACACCTTTCATGAGAACTCAGCTGATGGCCTTGGACACCCACTTATCCTAGACATGGCTATCCTCCTCCGTTTCCTTTAGAGCGATAAAATACGTTTATAGAGATAGGACTGCCATTAGCGAACTGTTCCAATCACGAACAGGTTAGAAAGAAGAGATTTGGGGGAATGCTAAGCTTTACACACAACCTGATTTCTTTCTCAGCCATCTCAGCCATGGTGTCTTCTGTTTTGCTCGTGTTACTTCTTGTGTGATGCTGCTAAGCACAGAAGGACAGGTAAGTACTATGAGTGGAATCAACATGTGTGTACCAGTACACGTGTGTGGACATGTTTATCAAAGTTAATATCAACCCTTCAAAGTGGTATTTTTCTAAAAGTGACCACAAAACATGTAAAGGTTTTGACTTAAACAGACTGATTTAGACTGAAGATTTCCAAACATCCAGGCTGCTGTTGTTGTCCAGAACATTTTGTTTGAACGAACATCGAAGAAATTTTAATAGGACATAATTGTCCTTGACCAGGGCCACGATCCTCTGAATGCTCCTATGAGCCAAAGCTGCAAAATGGCAGCACAGCTTTGGGAAGATCATGGCCTGGGACATTTCCTCCTGTGACTTCAGAAGAAGCATGCTTGTTCCCTCCTGCATTCTACGGGACATTACAGAATTAAGGATGCTTGTCTGTCTGTGCACAAATCATCGAAAGCTTCACTATGCCTAGAGGGCAACTTCAATAAGTGGAATTTTTTTTTTTTTTTAATAAAATAAGATGTGAATCTGTTTTTGTTTCTTTCAGTTTCTGTCTCTTCCTCTCCCTCTCCCTTCTCTCTCCCCCCTCTGCTTTGTCCCCCGTCTTTCTCCCTTCCCCTCTCTGTATGTATATCTGTACATGTGTTTATGTTTGTATGTATGTGTGTGTGTGTATATGCATATGTTTGTGTGAGTATGTATGTGTGTATGTGTGTGTGTGGGGGGAACAATGTTAGGAGTCTTCCCCGATTGCTCATCACCTTTTTTTTTTTTTTTTTGACAGGGTCTCTTATGGAACCTAGAGCTCATCGATTAGACTAACTCTCCAGCAAGCCCTGGGGACCTGCCTGTCGTAACCTTCACAGTGCTGGGATTATAGCATGTAGCACCACGCCTGGCCTTCATGTGGATGTTGGAGGTCTGAATACAGGTTTTTATGCACAACAAGTACGTTCTTAACCGGCCCTTCCCCAGAGTTCTGTCTTCCATGCTGCTGAGAATATACAAAAAGGATTGCTCTCATTCCTAAGAAAAGCTCCTCACCTCCTGGCCTGCTGTGTACAGTTAACAGCCCTTCCCACCTCAAACACATTTGATTGCCGTGTTTTAAAAGTTAGCAGATTCTCAGGATTTTATATTGATCATCTGTCCCCTAAGCTTTGACTGGACAGATGAGGAACTCAAATTCTGAAGTACAGACTGAAATATCACAGATGAGACATACACTGAACCTTTGCAGATAATTTAAAGCCAACCTTTAGCATCTAGATATTTCAAAAATAAACACAAGAGCCACCAGTAACCAAAGGCCACCACAATATTTGTCCTGTGACATAGCAAATGCTAAGAGATGGTTTTTGAAAGAAAACATTCCCTTGAGGGTTTCATCTCTTTAGCTGTGCAGGATGCGATGGCCATTTTGTTTTGTAAGAATTATTTTATAAGTATGTGAAGGAACACATCAATATTACTGTGCAAAACCAGGTCAGGCTTGGCATTACCAAGATGAACAATCCAATGATTTTCTGGGGAACAGGTAGATAGCTCAACAGTTAGGGCACTTGACTGCTGTTTCAGGGGTTCAATTTCCAGTACCCACATGGTTGCTCACAACCACATATAACTCTAGTCCCAGAGGCTCTTACACTCTCCTATTCTGGCTTCTGTGAGCACCAGGCATGCATGCAATGCACACACACACACACACACACACACACACACACACACCAGGCATGCATGCAATACACAGATACACAGACACATAAATGCACACACACACACACACACACACACACACCCCACATACATGTAAGATAAATAATAACAAGCACAACACAACAAGAACACCCCCTACACATACACATGCACACAGACATACAAACCCCACTGTTTTCTTCCGGTTCGGGACAGTGATGAGACCAAAAGCAAGTAATTTAGTAGCTGAAATGAACTGAATAGAGAAGTGCACAGGGTCACTAAGTTCAAATAGAGATTAAGTTGGAGACTAACAGACCTCACCGTAGCTACTGTTTGGAGAGTAGAACTTTCAAGAGACACTGGTTGGTCTTCTGGGGACTGGCCACTATGTGTGTTACAAGGGCCCTCACATGTGGCCGGCCCTGTGTCTCTCTAGTAAGTGCTTATACTCCCATCAGTATGTCGTCTCCTATGACATATGCCCGACAATGACCGTGTTTAACTGATATTACAAAGGATGCCCTTCATTTCATTGGTACTAGCATTTTAAGTTGCGATTCTCATCTTTGTAGTATTTATGTATTTAGTATTATGTGCGTAGTATTTGGTATGATGATGACTCTTAGCTCACGAAGCATATAGGCACAATGCCTTTCGATAACACCTCACCTTTTCAGACTGTCCTGTATAGATTTACAATGAAAGATTAACATGAAGTTACAGTGCAGCACATTTACGCCTGCTACCATTACTATTACTTTGAACAGGCTGTATTTTGGATCTAAGCTAACTACTGAAAGCCAAGTCTGTACGTATGGTGACTTTTGGCATTGTGAGTGGCTTAAACACAGTTATGCTTTATGAGGAATAATGGCTGCAGTGCAGGAAGTGAGGGGCAATCATAAAAGTTTTCCACCAAAGGATTCATGTCAGAAGCTGTTCCCAGAGACTGTTGTTAACTTTTCTGTTTCAGATGAAATGTTGGGCATGTTGGTTTGCACCCAGCTGTTAATCCAGGTTTGCCTAATGGAAGGAGCCTGGTGGAAGGTTAAATGGAGCTCTTCCCGAAGAGCTCAGGAAAGGTTAGGTGAACCAGGGCACCAAAATGCACTGCCTGGCACCAGTCTCTGAGTTCCTGGCCTGTGAGATGTGACCTGATTCTTTTCTTTCTTTCTCTGGTTCATTCAAGGTCATCACTAAGCTTACAGAAAACCAAAAAGGGAGCTTATACAATAGGGACAGACAAAGAAGGCTTTGAATACATCTTTTTACAATACCACACTGGTTTAAAATAACTTAGGACCAAAGGGTCACTTAAGAAGGGCACTGCTTAAAATTTAAGCAGGCAGTGATGGAAAGCGACAGACCTCAAACAATTTAAGTCTTTCACAGCTGGGTGACTCCACAGAGACAGCAGGACAACTGTGCTAGCTTACCTCTGCAGGACCTTGGCGATCGCCTTGTAGGCTCTCCCCAGGCTAAGATCATCATCCAGGCTTGTGGAGATCTCACTGTACCTGTCAAGCACCTATGGGGAGAGGAACAATCTTAGTGTATAGCCTGTCCACATCTGAGGATGATGCATTATAACAGAGAAGATGAAAATTAATAATTTCCAAAATGTCTCTTCGTTGGCTTGGTTTATTTGGGTCTGTGCTATGGCTTGTTTTCATGGACAAGCTTTTGAGCCATGACTGTGGAGTCTTCCTCCCCATGCCAATTCTCCAAACTGTCCTGTTTATATAATGTAGCTGTGAATAAATAATTGAATGCTTTACAGCATTATTTTAAAATATGGAGACTATTACCTAAGGTAATATAAGTTCTATCAGAATGTTCTACTCTGGTAGTTCAAATATCATGATTCTTTTTATAAATAGCTCTTTGAAAAGAATGAATTTAGGCAATAGGCCTTTCCTTAATCTGTCATTTCAGGAGAGCCTTGTCTTGCAGTGTTATGTGTATATAGCTCACACTAAAAATATTTCTTACAAATGTACTTCATTACCAGCAATCTCCCCGATAATCAAAAGATTACAGCTGCCACAGCTAAACATATGATCTTAATTTAATTTAACACTGACATCACTGTGCACTGTCATTTTCTTCTTTTTAATTCCCACCCCCCTGCTCCTCCATTCCCTGGTCAGGGGAGGGAAATGCAGAAACCAACATCTCCCCTGCCCTCTCCTCTTCCCTATTGTTGCACGACCCATCCTATTACACACATGAGGACACAGGGAGTCTCCAAGGACCTTCATGGAAATCCTTTTTGCACATTTTCTAAGAAAGAATTAGTGAAAGTCACTTTCTGGCATTTGAGAGGGTGAGGGGTGGGGGTGGGGAGTACATCTGCCTGGTGTGCTCAGTCTGAGTTAGACAGCAGGAAGGGTGTTAGTCCTAAGACAGGGCTCCTGCTTGTCTCTGTCCTTTTCCCTCCTGTTTCTTTGGTTCGCCCCTGGAGCTCCCTTCCCCATTTGCTTGTCTCTTTCCTTCCCTTACCCCCATCTGCTTTTATGTCACATTTATCTTTAATTCTTCAAAGTTAACATTTGGGAAATGATTCCAATGAGACCACCATGATTACCTCATCAGAAGCAGATCTGTGGTTTATAAGGGATAGCTCAAGCTAAGACCTATCCATGGGTCCATACCAACCCTGGTTTTGATTCTTACTGAGCCCCCACAGAGTTCTAAATTTTGAAAAATTTTTTTAATTCACCGATGCAACTACATGAACCAGCAGTAACCTGAGGCAGGGTTCTCCAGGGCATGAGCTGGACTTACACATCGAAGCTCTCTCAAGTTCCCAGTTACCTTGTGGCTTCTTCATGGTGATGGATATGGTCTCCCAGGGTAAACACTACTTAAGCGTTCCTCTTATCTCTTGCTCATGTTCCCTCTCTCTCTTTTTGTAAGATGGGATCTCACTCCATTCCCAAGTTGGCCCCATACTCTGGGCTCAGTCAGCCCTGCCTTATCCTCTTGAGTAGCTGGAGCTACCCAGCAACCAACCCCAGAGTAAATGAGATAATATGGTTAGGCCTTAGCTCTTTTATATCTGTCCCATATTCCAACACGCAGGCCAGAACTCTTTGTATTTAATTTCATCCTTAAAGAAGAAAGCTCCCCTCTAAAGCTGTCCTATGGGTACTGTGATTTCACACATCATACGTTATAGTCTACACACTATACACTAAGAATTCTCAGTCTCTTCCTCAGACTCCAGGAGTGGCCCTGTGCAAGACTTTCCCTCCCCAAAGTAAACATAATACATTTATTTTGTAGCTTGAGATGAATCTGGTATTTCTTTAAACAGTTGCCTGAGAACCAGGAGCTACATAGGCAGTTGAAAAGGCATGATTCATTTTTTGCCAAACAGAGAAGCATTCAAGTACACAAGAGCCACACTGGGTATCATGTTGAAGATTTGGTCTACAATGGCCTACCTGCCTACCAGGAACATGAGCTTAAGAGAAGAGGCATGCATGTAGGAGAAATCTAAGGACAGAGGAAATAAGTTTTATAAATGTAAAAAGAAAAAAAATGACTTTAAGTAGAAAAATAGGATGAAATTATGAATTTTGTGGAACATAGAAGTGTTTTATACTAATTTGTGGTAAGCTAATGTGATGATTAATCTCATCACCTTAATCCTATTAAAGGGTGTTGCAGGATATTTGGTCACACACTGTGAACTCAGAGGTTGTATTTTTTACTGAAAAAAAAACCAAGACAGTTTCTAGTTAAGGTGTGACTCAGCCTTTGCACTCACCTTTAATCCCTCTGGCTGGAATATACACACACCCTTAGCACAATCCTTTAATCCCAAACAATGAAGGTAAAGTTAGTTTGTAGAAGAAAGCACCCATATTTGAAAGTGACATCTAATTGAATGGCAGACAAAGCAACGAATCAGAAAAGATCTGACAGAATAGGATATGCCCAACTCTCATGAGAAGAGGAAAGGGAAGGTACTTAAGGGAGAGACAGAGAGTACAGGAGAAGAGAGTACAGTCCAAGAATACAGTAGAGTTCGTGGAGACTGTACAGTAGAGTTGAGAGAGAGAGCAGCACAGAGAGGGAGAAGGAGGTGGTTTTACCAGGAGAGTTTTACCGAGACAGACAAGCTAGACACAGGTGAAGACAGAATGAGCAAGAGAATGAGAAGGAGCCAGAAGATTAGAACAGATTGCCAGAGTTAGTATGAGGCCAGGCAGAGCAATTCCATCAGAGGCTGAGAGAAGCCACATTGAATCAGTCAGCTTGTGAAAGAGTTTGAGCCAGAACAGCTGAGTTGAACCAGCCAGACACAGCTCAGTAAGATCAAGAAAGGGTGACCTTATTTATCAGTAAGTCTCAGAGCTCAAAACATTCTAGGACTAAATAAGATTGTACAGAGGCTAGAAGCTTCCAGGACTAGGTCTAAGTTAGCAAATGGAGGCAGTAAGCCTCAGAGACAACAGTTATGTCAGGTGAATAAAAACAACTTTTATGTAGAGGGTGTCTAAGAGATTAGTAAGTATATCTCCAGGTATGTTTGAAGGGCCATCTCTAGAGAGAATGGGCTATCGGGGGCTGACTTACCTTGGACATGGGTCACACCATTCCACAGACAAAGTAGGCTTGTGGTAGAATAAATGAGAGGAACAAGAAAGCCCTTTAGTGCAGACATTCCTCTGTTCTTTTCTGGCCTCCATGATGTGGACTGCTCTGCCTCTCTTTCCTCACCAGAACAGGCAGAAACTTCTAAAAACATGACTCCAAACATGCTTCCTTCTTTCCAAAGTATAATGTGACCTTTATCTGCTTTTGAAAGTAGACGAGCTGTGATCTACAAATTGACAGGGAGTGAGCAAGTCCTGCTCAACTGAAATCAGTGAGAGAAGCCAGACAAAGAGTGCCTCCGTGGTGTCTTCAACAAGACACCACGGAGGAAGAGGCACAGGAGTCTGGCAGCATCTGTGGACAGCTGAAGGACACTTGGTTGAGCAGACTCATGCTGTGAATATGTTAGACAGGTCTCTGTAGCCTGGATGGTTAAAATATACCAGCATAACTCAGAGAAATGGGAACAAAGAACCCTTAGTGTGCAGTATTCTAATGGATGAAGAAGTCTTACCTTTCAAAGTTCTAGTTAGTGGAGCTCATGACCCTAGAAGGAAGAAACAGTGATCTGGTATGCTGATGTGTCAACTCAATGCCACCAGAGTGATAAGACTTCCCCCAAATTCCACAAGCGATGGCAGGTCTACTAATGAACTGAGTGTCCTGTGTCAAGTGACTCCACCTCTCTGAACCTATTTCCTCAGTACTGAATGGAAATTAAGGAAGCCTATGTTGGAGGACTGTTATAGGTTCTTATGTGACATGGTATTGAACGTGCTTACTAAGGACTAAGTGAAGCCACGCCCTGGCTTTTCCTTCATACTCCTAACCTAGCTGTTCTCAAATGAAGGGCATCTGCCAACCTGAAGACACTTTACTGTTATAATCAGGGGAGAGCTGCTAGCCCTGTGGTACACACCATACCCCCCATGACAGAGAATCATCATGTGGCTTAAAATGGAAGTAAAGCCACTGTTGAGAAACCCCAAACCTGGCCTCCGTTTAAACAATCTTCCTGACTGGACACTATTGAAGGTAGCCACACAATCACCAGAAAGCTCCAAAACTAAACTATAGGTAGAGCTGAGCTAAGATCTGCAACTCCCACGTGCTTAGCCAAAATTCTGTCTCATGGGGCAGCAAGGCCACTCTGTCCACCTCTATATCACAACGTCTAATCCTGAGACGCGGCTGTTTTCTCCACCCAGCCCTCAGCAGGACATAGTCATCAAGGACATTTGGAGATAAGACAGAGAAAACCCCTACTGTTTAGCCACATTTTAATAAATGCTTTCCCTCTATTTTTGTCCACAAATCTGAGAGGACTGGAAGAGTCAAAATAAACCCACTTAAATCAGCCACCACCTATAAAGCCATAATGGATACCCAGCAGATATGTCTGTAAACAAGAAGTCAGGAGTCCACTGCCCAGGGTATGGCTTTTACTTCTTCCCCCTCCCCCGACTACCACAAAAAGACAGTGCACCTGGCATTTTGTTATACACACCTCAGAGAAGCCCCAGATAGTCTATTTCATAACAAGAGTTAGGCACTAGTCTCAGTTCACAGCTTTTCTTTGAAGGAAGGAGAAAACAACACAGATTTTTACTTGCATAATAATAAATGTAGATAATTTTAAAAGTCAGGTTTGCCACCATGAGCCTGAAATCATTTGTCAAATCTCATTCAAAATACATTTATTCTGATTTCTGGCATGCTAGCCCCCTTCAGCCACCTCACAGTTGGCAAGCAGAGAAGGCACTTCTGCGTCATTTACAGTGTCTGAACCTGATGTAGACAATCAGCTGCAACATTAGTCAAAGAAACTGGTGGCTAATGACTTCTGACAGGCACTCTAGTAACAGGCTGAGACCAGCCAGGGCATCACCAGCATCCAGGGGGATCTTCCTGGAGATGGAGAGTCATTGTAGGCGATGCTAAGAATGGGGGTCTCACACCACTTAAGGTTCACATACACTTTCTGAAAAAGCATAGTGTCTGGCATGCTTATTAACAGTGATACCTTTATATAGCCACGCTATCCCAAGTGACCCATCGGGCCATCTGAGTGTGTGACTTTGTAAACTTAGCAAATGAGGCTTTGCTCTTCTGGATTGCATTGTGCTTTGAACTGAAATTCCCTTATTCAGTTAGAGGTAACCTGTGGGGAAGTGGTCTGTGACAGGCAGTGTCTGGCACCCGGTTGAGCACCGGCGAAAACTCTGGGAGACCCAGCGGAACCCGCAAGGGACCGGAAACGTTATGCCAACGCTCCCGGGAGGCTTTTGGCTCCAGTCATGGTCACGTGCCACCCCTCCTCAGGTAGAGGAGTGGCCACACAGCCCCAAGCCATCCCCATGTTAATGAGACACCTAGAGGCTTAGCCACACCCCTTCCCAGTTACTATATCTGCCTTGCCTCTCCTAGTTGGGTGGGGGTACAATTCCATCTATGCCACTCTCCACACGATGAAAATAAACATTGTAGAATTATGGACTGTCATACAGATCTTTCACTTGTTTGGTTAGAGTCACACCAAGATATTTTATATTGTTTGTGACAATTGTGAAGGATGTCATTTCCCTAATTTCTTTCTCAGCCTGTTTATCCTTCGACTATAGAAAGGCTACTGATTTGCTTGAGTTAATTTTGTATCCAGCCACTTTGCTGAAGGTGTTTATCAGCTGTAGCAGATCTCTGGTGGAGTTTTTTGGGTCACTTAAGTATACCATCATATCATCTGCAAATAGTGATATTTTGATTTCTTCCTTTCCAATTTGTATCCCTTTGACCTCCTTTTGTTGTCTAATTGCTCTAGCTAGAACTTCAAGTACTATATTGAATAGATAGGGAGAGAGGGGGAAGCCTTGCCTAGTCCCTGATTTTAGTGGGATTGCTTCAAGTTTCTCTCCATTAAGTTTGATGTTTACTGGTTTACTGTATATTGCTTTTACTATGTTTAGGTATGCTCCTTGAATTCCTGATCTTTCCAAGACTTTTATCATGAAGGGATGTTGAACTTTGTCAAATGCTTTTTCAGCATCTAATGAAATGATCATGTGTTTTTTTTCTTTGAGCTTGTTTATGTAGTGGATTACATTGATGGATTTCTGGGTATTGAACCATCCCTGCATCCCTGGGATGAAGCCTACTTGATTATGGTGAATGATTGTTTTGATGTGTTCTTGGATTCAGTTTGCAAGGATTTTATTGAGTATTTTTGCATCAATATTCATAAGGGAAATTGGTCTAAAAGTTCGAAATACCCAGGAATCACTCGCAGCAACAGTAGGACTGTGTGTGAGGTCCCAGATGGAGGACTTGGAGAAGGAACTGAAGGAGCTGAGGGAATTTGCAGCCCTAGGGAGGGAGCAACAGTGGCAACTGGCCTGACCCCTCAATACTCTTGGAGACTGAATCACCAACCAAAGAATACACATGAAGGGACCCATGGTGCTGGCCACATATGAGGCAGAGGAGGGTCTTGTTAGACATCAGGGGGAGCAGAGGCCCTTGGGCCTGAGGGTGTTAGATCCCCCAGTGTAGGAGAATGCCAAGGTGGGAAGACGAGAGTGGATGGGTGGGTGGGTGGGGGAATACCCCCATAGTGGCAGGGGTAAGGGGGAGGGAATGGGGAGGTTCCAAAGGGGAGATCTGGAAAGGGGAAAACATTTGAAATGTAAATAAAGTATGAAAAAAAAAGAATTATGGACTGTCACCGGGCAGTGGTGGCGCATGACTTTAATCCCAGCACTTGGGAGGCAGAGTCAGGCGGATTTCTGAGTTCAAGGCCAGCCTGGTCTACAGAGTGAGTTCCAGGATAGCCAGGGCTACACAGAGAAACCCTGTCTCGAAAAGCGAAACAAAACAAAACAAACCAAGAATTATGGACTGTCTCTTCATCTGGACCTGCCCTGGGAAGCAAGGGATCTGGCCCTCAATTAAGGAGCCTCATCTAATCTCTTCCAGAGGGCTTCCCAGTGGTCCCAGACGGTACCCATTCACCAAAGCCTAAGCAGCTAGCCCGGTGCCCCAAACCACTCAGACCCAGTCCTGGCGGGAACCCCAGCTGCGCTCCTGCTAGCCCATCTGTGGCACCCTGAAGCGACTGTGGTGCCCTGGGCTAGAGAACCCATGGAAATGGCTGCCTCGAGTTCCCGGGAATGGACCCCTCCCCCACCCATAGGCAGGGCCCACCAAGGCTTCCCACAGTCCCCCCCCCTCCCGCCTGCCCTTTGGACTGTGTGGGAAGACTCGCGGCCACTTCCCGCATGTCTCCTGTCCCACCCAGAGCCGCAGCACCCGGGACAGACACTGTGCCAGGTTTGTTCCCACTGTAGCCTACTTTCCTGCTTCTAACATTGGTCGTTTAGAGGGTGCCTTCTTTGTCCTCTAAACCCATTATTCATCATCGAACCCACTGCCACACCTTGATGGCGTGTACTGTCTAGCACACACTCGAGAGGCTGTGGTGTGGGCGGGAAGGACTCAGTATGTCCTGGTTTCTACTGTCTGAGCAGCTCACCGTGTAACCTTAGATAAGAAACTTCATTCCTCCCGGATTCTGGAATATGAAGGAGTTGGAACAAATGGTCTAGAACTCTCCCTTCCTAAAGTATGGTTCGGATTTTAGGACACTACTAGAGTCATGTGTTTAGTCATCTAAGATATGCTCTACTTGTTTTCAATAACTTAGCTTTAGCTTAAGAATTCCAGATCAGAGGGCAAGAGAGACGGCTCAGAGGTTGAAAGTAGGTACAGCTCTTCAGAGGACCCAAGTTTGGGTTCCAGCACCCACTACAGCTGAAACTTTAGCTCGAGGGATTCAACACCACCTGGCTTCTGCAGGTTCCTGTACACAGATATGTGCACACACACGCATGCATGCATGCACACAGGCACACATTTAAAAATAAAATAAATCACTAAAAAATTCCCTGATCAGGGGCTGGAAAGACGGCTTAGTGGTTAAGAGTGCCTGTTGAGCACTCTTGAGTATCCCAGACAAATTGAGCACCCTGTAAACACCTGTAATTCCAGCTCCTCGGGATCTAATACCCTCTTCTAGCCTTCAAGTGGGCACAGACATACACAGTGTGCCTGCAGCCGTAGAAACACATACGCAGAGAAATGAAATGAATCTTTCAAAATATCCTGAATGGGATTTCTTCTTTAAAAAGTTTAGAGAAACAAGACAGTGAAGCATTTCGATTCAGTTGAAACCTTTATACTTTCTCTTCAGTTGAAGAGTCGTGAAAAGTCTTGATCTGGTAGTTTTCAAATTGTCGCTGAGTTACAATAGCAGTTAGCAGAAGTGAGTTACACAGCAACCAGTTAATCTTAAGAGGCCATTAACACATCTTGTTCTTCAGAACTAGCAGGTGTTTGTTTTATAGCTTTAAGAACTATACTTAAAAAAAAGAACTTGATGAAAGTTCAAAGTAACCCTTACAGTTCAACCCCTCGTTGGAAGTTGGAAGTGCTGAATAATCCCCATGAACCGGAGCCTGACACTGCACTTTTAACAGCCCTTATAGGGATAGACTTATGTCCCTATTTTTACCTAAAACTCCTCTCCCCTCTGTACATCCAAGATGCAGACGATGCTCAGCCTCAAGGCAATGAGATAAATTTCCATCTGCAAGTAGAAAGCAAAGTTTTCCTCAGTCCTGAATTGAATGAAGTGCATTGCTCCAAACAATGTCCGAAGTTGCTCGGTACAGTTTGTAGTATGACAATACTAATACTACATCTGAACAGCTCCACTGTGCTTCTCAGCTGTGATTTTATATTGGAAGTCAGAAGACACAGGGATATCCACCATGTACAGCCCAATCATAGCATGAGTTATGTTATATTTGCAGTTCCTTGGAAGAAAATATCTCCCTGCCCTTGACCTCCCACAAAGAAAACCATCGGAGACTTGGTTTTATATTTTGTTCAGAGGCCCTTGACCAAAGGGTAGTTAATTTACGGGCAGTCTGGCTCTCAGTGAGGTGGCCTGATATAAAACTTTCTGCTTGGTGGAAGATAAGAGTGATAACATAGTTCAATTACAGCTTCATAGGACATTCAGACTGTGGAGCAGTGAGCACTGGTGGAAGGGGGAGGGGAGGCTCAAGGCGAAATGCATCAAGAGAGGAGGCCAGTGAGTCAGCTGAGTGCACTGTGGCTGGCTGCAGTCCGGCAGGGGAATAGGAAAACTCAGTGTCTCCATCTCAGCAGGGCTCACTGTTGACTTCTCTTGGGATTCCTAAGGCTGTGATATGTGCAGGACCCCCAGCATTTTACATTCCCCTCTTCTTCTTGGTATAATGAACAGATCTATTTCTTGAAACGAAATGGAGAAATTCTTTGAGACAAAATAATCATCTAGAGCTGAAGTGACAGGTTAATAATTTCGCTTTACCCCCTTTTTGTTTGTCAGCGATAAACTCTGTGAGCAGATTCTTGCCCTGGTGAGAGACAGAGTGGAAGACCCGGGGAATTTCAGGATCAGAATGAGCTAAAGGGGTAAAGTGTTGGAGAGTTTTCTCCCATGCATCGCTTTAAGGAAGAAACTGCCAACTCTATTAGGAGGAAGAGTGAGTGTGACAGACGATCAGCCTGCACATGTGATGACGTCAGAAACAACGCCAGTTCTCGGTTACTTATGAACATTGGAGATGGCTGTGGCAGGCGGCATCATGCTTAGGGCCAGTCAGATCTAATCAGGTTAGATGCTGCTGCTGTACACTTTGCTCATGCAGGAGTGACAGAGTTTATAAATTGTTGGGGTTTGCTGGACCGCGGGCCCTTTACTCCAGCCATGCAGACACCAGGTCAATCACAACCCTCGGCCTCTGAACTCGGGGACCTTCAAGGCTCTGAGCCTGCACTCCTTTTTCCTCTTGTTTCCCAGAGCATTCTCACAGGGAGCGACATGTCTTTGCCTAGCTCTACTCATACTGTCCTGTGTATCTAATTATTAATATTTGTGAGTTGGTGTCATATGGACAGAAACTCCATCTCTCTTGTTCTCTATTGTACCCTTAACTCCTAGTCATGTTCGTATTAAATGTTGTTGAGTAGATAGTGAGACATCAAGAGTAAAGTGCCTATGGAGGCACTGATGTCGTGGTGATAACACATGCTATGGATTGACTTTTACCTTAGCTCCCCCGCAATAAAGAGTAAGCATGACACTTCATTCCTACGGCCAATGGGAAGTGGGTGAACATTCTCAGTTGGCAGCCAGTCTGAGCTGGATCATCAGCAAGTAAGTTTAAAAGGATATAGATGAATTTTGAGATGACACAAGGCCTCTCTATCTAAATGTGATTGTGTTTCCAGACCTGCTCTCAAACAAACCCCAGGACTCCTGTAAGGCTGAGGGCTGGGTCAGGCTGGGTCAGGCTGGGTCAGGCTGGGTCAGACTGGAGCTTTACAACAGCAATGACACCAATCTTACCTTATCTGAAATGAGAGCAAGGCATTTCCTTCTTCATTTTACATAAGAATGATGAGAGGCAAGTGCAGCCCCTATCTTCATAAGTAACAGAAGATGTCCGAGGGAGTGTGCTGTAGAGAACTCATGCCAATCGAGGAGCTCAGTGTCCCTCGGATGCCTTGAAGGAAACCACGGCTGGCTCACAGGGAAGGTTCTGGAATGTTCTACATTTGTCAGAGATTTTTTAAACAAGTCCTAATACTACAAAGGTTTTCCATATTTTTGCATGAACCTATTACCAGGAGATTCCTTTCTTTCCTCTGGTGGAAGCCATCACCTATCTGTAATCCCTTGCACTGGATTTCCTTTTCACGGAAGAGATTCAATAAAAATTCACTCTCATTTCCCCTTCTAAGAAACCCACAGGAGTCTTGAGAAGCATTTTGAGCATATGCTCCATAGACAGCACAGTGTCCTCTCTACCTCAAGCCGTTGTTCTGGTAAAGTCAGTAAACCTTAATTTATGTTTGCAATGTCATGCTTTCCTGTCAGTATGTGAGAACTGTTTCCTTTCAAATAAAACATGGTAGGAAAGGTTTCCTCCGATAGCTTCCACACCAGGGAGGCTTTGTCCATGACCCTTCCTCAGTGACAGGAGAGACAAGGAAACAATTTATGAGCCATTTCCATTCTGATGGGAAAGGCGATGTCACGGAGAGCTTTTATCAAGTAGGTTATAACAACTAGTGATAAACGTAAATAATAAATGGTTGGACTCCTGAGGGATATGGTGGTGATAGGAAGCCATTTGGGGTTCTGCTGATGGGGTGCTAGTAGTCTTGGAATTCCCTGGCTCCCCAGTAGAGTTTGGACTGACAATAAACAACAGTTTAGTACTTTATCTAATCTCAGCCAGGAGGGGAGTGCGCCAGCAAGCTTCTGCAGATGTTCACATCCAATAATCTATCCATAATTGATGAAACAGGGAGGTCAGATGTAATGGCTGCTACTATCCCGGCAACAGATAAATGGTTATTGACAAAACAAGCCAGTGTGGCACAAAGCGCTGGGCGGTGACAGGAGGAGAGGGCACGGAGACAGAGGCAGGGGGACCACAGGCAAAGAGGCGGTGGAATGCCTCAGCAGGCCTGTGGTGGAAAGGACTGGGCTGGCACACAAGCAGATGGGGCAGCTTGTCCAGGGGCCTGGAGGAGGCGTGGAGTACAACAGAAGAAGGAGGTGAGCAGAGGAGGGGAAAGAGGAGGAGGGGGACGAGACAATGCAGGGGCTGGGGAGGTGCAGATGCGTGAATGGTTCCAACGCCTTGTGATGCTGTGATCCAGATGTCTAAGTTGCCTTTACTACACAGTGCCTCCTCCTCCCATCTGCTGGGCGGTCACACTGTGCAGGCTAGGCCAATCCAGGACAGAGTGGATGATACACGGGACATTTGGGGGGCCCAAACCCCCTGATGCTAAGGGCCATTCATGGATAGATGTTCCACGTATGCTGTGCCCCTCCATTATGTCTTTAAAGTAAACCTATGAAAATCACTTTGGCTATTTTAGGATATTTCCAGATAAATTCAAGGTACCAAATCAAGAAGTTAGAAAATTTGCTTGAGCTGGAAGGTATCTGAAATGTGCGCTGCTTAAAATTTAATTCACTGCAAAGGCATGAGTGTGAGGGAAAGATTTCCCCCCTAAAAAAATGATACAAGCGTAACACTGTACTTTATTTGCTTCAACTTACACAAAGAGAACAATAAAGCCTTAATCGACGGTACTTTTAGTGACTGAATAAAATTCAAGATGTTTAAACATAAACAAGCAGCTGCATTCCTAGACCTCCATTCTAAAGCGAAGGCATATGTTTGTACCCGGTTTATTGCATAATATTATAAAATGAAGGATGGTGGAATGAACTGTGCTGATTATTGCTACAGTTGGTCATAAAGATGTGTCGGACACCGACGTTTTAAATCTTAACACTCCCTCAAATAACTTAAATCAATTTAACACTCTTTATCTGTTTGTTTAGAAGTGCAGTTTATTTTATTCTTTGCAACCGACGCCTTTGATCAGCTTTGGAATAACATCTGAGCTGAAAAGAAATGAGGAAACAAATGGCTTCCTAGTGTCCTTATGCTTTAGGCTCTACTGCCTACGATAAGAATCTCCACTGCAGCTAGCATCTCCAAATTGCTTATCAATACATAGGCACTGAGAACCCGAAAGCTCAGAGGGATCCTGTGATCTTTATTGCTCGCCAATAGCCTCTCCTCCATTTTCCCCAGCTGAGCCCCCGTCTCATGACTACAATTCTTCTTACAGAGGCTTGGCATCTCCATATCTCGCCACAGACCATATTCTGAACTTTGACCTTTGTTCACATGACTGGACCTTTGCTCATTCCCAGCCCCTGGAGTTGCCTTCTTTCCTGTCATTGCTTCTTGCTTAAATCTGCTTTTGACCTTTGGCTCAGTCCTGCCTTCCTGAGATCTACATGCCTTTGTCATGCTTGGGCTCTGGGCAGGGTGGCTTAATGGCTGCCACTAGCCCATGACAGTTGCTACTACTGACTAAAGCCTACATGTGCAGTGTTTCTCTGCTCATTGTATGTTTGATCTTCATGAAACCTTTGAGATAAATATTAATATTCCCAGTGTGTAATCAAGAAAAACAAAGCACAGAGAGTCCGAGAGGGTCTCATTCTAAGAGGCACAGTGGGCAGGAGGTAGAAGGGTTTGAACTTGGTTTACTGGTTGTCAGAGCCAGCCTTTTAAGCTTGGTCTTCATACTTGCTGCTGTGCTGCCCTGGACAGTACTGTGCTGACCTCTGCCTTATAACTGACATCTGTGCCTCAATTGTCTTAAGCTGTTCCCTTGTTGCTGTCAGCGACAGCTGCAGCAGCCTCAGATCTTCTGGTGTTCTAAATGTTAGCTTCCTGCTTTCTGACCATTGTTTGCATATCACCTGCGGCCATTTGATCAAGATTGTTTTACTGTACTCACTAAGAAGAGACAACCAAGAGAACTTTTATGTCATTCCTTTGCCTGTAGCCAACATCTTTTCTTTTTATTTATTTATTTATTTTTGTTTTGGTTTTTGGTTTTTCAAGACAGGGTTTCTCTGTGTAGCCCTGGCTGTCCTGGAACTCACTCTGAAGACCAGGCTGTCCTCGAACTCATATTTTTATTAATCACTGTTATTATATTGTCTTTTTTTTGGAAACTGGATATCATGTATCCCAGGCTAGAATTGGACTCTCTGTGTAGCTGAGGATAACCTTGAATTTCTGATTACCCTGCCTCTACCTCCCTAGTGTATATACACCACATACACCACCACACTGGTTTTACGTGACGCTGGTAGGTGGATCCCAGAGCTTCATAACTCCAGACACGCTCTCTACTAACGGAACTGTATTGCCAGCCCTAAACAATTTCCTTTTAATCAGAAAAAGGTCTTGCTTTTTATCATGGCCTCCCAGGCCCTGTCTGTCCAACCTTAATCTTCCTGACCACCTCTTACTGCCCCTTCTTTGCCTTGCTGGGGCCCCATTAGCTCCATTAGCTCATTAACCTGTTCAGTCTCCTGAAAACACCAGGCACAGGATTACCTGTTCTTTGTAAAGTGGGGACCTGAGGCACATAAAGAGAGGAGGCTACTGGACCACAGTTACCAGTTAAGAAGTGATCCTATGGAAGGAAGGACCTTCTCACTCAGAGTGGAAATAAGCTGAGGCAGAGGAGGGACTCTACAGGCAAGGTTTAGATTTCAGCTATGGCTGCAGAGAGCTGGCATGGGTCAAGAGAGAGCACAGGACGGGGAGACAGCTTGTCTGGTGAGATGCTAGCTGCACAAGCTAAGAACTACGTTTGGATTGCCAGCTGCTACATAAAAGCGCACAGCAAGCACCTGCAATCCTACTGCTAGGGTGGTGGTGGTGGATACCCGTGTATGTTGACCAGCTAGTGAGAGAGCCTATGTCTCAAAAGGTAAGATGGAAAGTCATCGAGGAAGTCCCCTGAATCTGAATTCTGGCCTCCACCAGAGGCACATGCATATAATGCCCCCACCCCCACACACTCCAGGGAGAGAGGGAAGAGATATTAGGCCTTTCCACAAACAGTAGAAGAAGTGGCCTTTTATCCAGTCACTTTGGTAGGCTTGCCTCTAGAAATTTCCCAGTGGTCACTTATATGACATTTTCCAAGACATTGCTTCCTAGTACAAGACACAAAGCGGTAATCCATTAGTTCTTGGAGACTTTATGACATCACCCTAGACGTTATGGTACATTTGGGCCTACCAGTGTGAGACGTGGGTAAGGAGAGACTCCATGCATACCCTTTAAAAAGGAAGGTAGGGAAGGGACACCTGCCCATCTCTTTAATGGGTAGCAGGCTGTGGGTTAAAGCCCAATCACCCTTTGCCCCCATGGTTGTCATTCATCATGGAGATGGTGACCACACTCGACAGCTCTCCTGCCTAACCCTCTCTCACCTCCCTGCCAAGATGGTGCCTGGTGCTGCCCCCATAGAAGATCAGCTCAGACTTCTGAATCTTTCTGATAAAATCTGTCTTGCTGTCAATTAATCAAGATTATAACAATGGTGTCACACAACAGTGCCATTTAGGGACCGAACAGAATCTAGGTTTGTGACAAACCAAAGCCAGAGCCCCAATTTGAAAGTATTTCTGATCCTTTAAAAGTCAATTTTGAATCCTGCAATTACTGCGGAGATAGTCGACTCCTATTCCCATGTCATCTATTTCTGTAAACAATTAAAAAGTAATTTTAGCTTTGAAATCTTGTGACAAATATTAATGTTTATTTACATAATGTTTTTAAAGGAAAACATTGATTTTTAATATCTATGATATTATAAACATATAAAATGTACATAATAAACACTTGCTCTGCTGTAAGCTAATATAAGCTCATAGGGAAAATGAATATGTTTAATTAAATTTGGGAAAAACATATAGTTAAATCACTTGTGGTACCAATAATAAGGACCAATAAACCATTATCTCCTTACTGTTCTGCTGGAATTTCATCAACACGCTATATAAATAAATATCATCTTCATTTTGCAAAGCAGGGAGTGGGGCTGGGAGAGTTGTCCAGGATCTCAGGAGTCAGCAGAAGCAGGAATCCTACCATCCACTCACTGACCCACCAAGATTGTCCTTGAACTGTTGCATAGCACCAGGGGCACCTAACACCACAGGGGCGCCCAGCTCTTTCATCTTCTAGGTCACTTCTTCTTCACCACCACTTCTAGTGGAGTCGGGAACTCAGGTAACATGCTACAGGAGAGGAAACTGAGGCACGAAACTGACACCTCATTCTGTGATAACTGCTGAGGTGGCAAGGAAGGAAGCTAGAATCTACATGAAGCACCTGTCCCTCTCGTCTTATTATTTTTAAATTGGAATTCCAAACATCGTCTCCTCTGAGTTTTTCAACTGAAAATATAACACCTGGCACTTTTTCAGGGACTCCATCCCTTGTACACAGTGAATTGTTTGTGAGTACCAGATATGTACCTGAAGCAAGGAGAGCCAGTGAAGGGCGTAGCAATATGCTGAGGACAGTGCTTTTGAAAAGGACTTATATACTAGTCTGTTTTGGATCTGTGTGAACTCCAATATACACAGAGGTATTTGATAGAAAACTGAAGAGAAAACAAGACAGATGGACGGAAAGAAGCCACCACTGGAACCCAGTTTACTCCTTGGTAGAGAGGAAGAGGGAGGTAGATGTAAGAAACAGGAAGTGGGTGTGCCTGACATCCCTATCCAGAGAGGCTACAAAGTAGGGATCCATCGAGAGCCTGGTGTGACACCTGCTCTGCTTCCCATGTTCTTTCCCAAGTGCAACTAGACTGTGCGTTGATTCTCAGCTGGTACACCCAGCAGCACACTAGTTTCTGCTCAAGCAGCACAAGTTTCAAGTGTTATTGGATAGCATTTCCTCCTGGGCAAAAATAACAAGATGATATTCACACCAGGAAATCGTTCAGTAAGGAACAGATGGAGATACTATGGAAAATTTATATGGGATCCAGAGAGAAGGCTCAGAGGTTGAGAGCACTGGCTGCTCTTCCAAAGGACCTGGGTTTGGTTGCCAGCACCCACATAGCGGCTCACAACCGTCTATAACTCCAGTTCCAGGGGATCTGATGCCCACTTCCATCACCAGGCATGCCCATGGTACACAAACATCCATAACGCAGGCTCAAAACTAACACACATAAAGTAAAATAATATAAAATAATAAAGTAAATCTGAACAACCGTATTTCGATTTGTGAGGAGATTCAATCAATGAGTTTAGAAGCCACACTAGTGCCACCTCTATTAGTTGTGACAGGAGCAGTTTACACCAGTTGGAGGCAGAAGCTGCAGGCAAGGCTGGATACTGGCTGGCCCGGTCAGCACGGACAGGGATCTTATCTGCCCTTTCCTTGGCTTCCCCCAAGCAGGCCCACTTCCCTGACATGCCAGCACCCACCTGAAATCATCGTCAGGTTCCTTTATTACTGGCTAAGTACTTAATAATTCTCTTTAATGTTTTGGGCTGGGTTGAGCTGTTACAATGACTAAATGCTGTGACCAGTGGTACCCTGAAGAACTTTCCTATAGGCAGTCTACATAACCCTATTGAAAGCATCAATTAAGACCATGACATTTCAGTGGAATGCAAAGGAATAATAGCCTTCTTTTCACATAGCTTTTTCTCTTTCAAAATATAAAATCAATATGTTAATTGTGTGAAATGTGGTGAATATGCGTCCCATTGTCTTTACCCCAATAGAAAATTAAAGTCATTTGTTATTTCTATTTCCACCTATTATCTTGGAAAACAACGTGATGTTTCTAGTATTTTCTATATATTTATGGAGTACGTGTATATACGTTTGCATATATACATATGCAAATAGGGTCGTAATGTACAGTGTTTTGTAACCTAATTCTTTACCTCAACATATCAATAATATTTCTATTGTTATTTCTATTGTTATAAATATTTGTTGTTTAATTCTTGTTGTCTGTGCAGGGTGCTCAGCAGTGCTTTAAACAATTTGTTGTTGTTTTACATTTATTTTGCTTATGGATTTTCCACCATGATAAATGTGCTTATAAGACTGTATATAAAGGTCACAGCTAGATCTCTGTATAGATCAGTTATGCAGGTGACATCATGACTAAATATTTGTATGCTTTAACATGTATTCTCTTCAGAAAAATTCTGAAATATTACTCCTGAATCAAAAAATGTACAAATTTGTACACATCCTTTTAAAAAAAGGTAATATTTATTGACTGTTTACTAGATCATGGAAGCACCATCTCTTTAGCTTGCTTGGTCTCATAGTAACTTTATCTCTCCATTTTACAGGTATGGAGAATGTAGTTTAAAACTCAAAGGAGTTGCATAAGCATAGTAGCCTGCCAGTGCCCCTCTCAGAATCCCAGTCACCTTGGGCTGCCCTGGCCAATCCCTAGGATCTTCCCACCTCTTGTCTGGGGGTCATAGCAACCTAGAATTGCAGAGATGGACCTCCTTAGGAACAGGGACTGGTAAGAACGGGTGGGAAGAATGCTTGCTTCCTCATCTCTCTGGATTTCATTTGTGCATGGTGGGATGTGTGTGACAAAATCTTTGTGCGGTCTTCTTTCTTTGGCCGGACTCTCCTGCCTAGAGATTTCCTTCAAGCTAAACCACTTGTACTCAGATTTGTGTCTCAAGTTTGGCTCCCAGAGAAACTCACTTAGTTCTTTAGCCGTTAGCTTCATAGTGTGAAATTGCTCTCCTTCCATGGCCCATACTTACACAGAAGCTCAACATATTCCCTATAACATCTCACAGAATATCTAAAAATACATATTTGAGCAAGACTAATTAAAGACATTCAGGCTGCACTTCAAAGTAGTAAAGTAGTCCCGATTAAGTTGTCTTGTGTTCTTCATTGTGAAGGGTCAAGTTAATCACAATTCGTCTAGCAGGCCATGGTTTACATCACCATTAATCACAATTCGTAGAGCAAGCCATGGTTTACATCACCGATCTTTTGTCTGTCCCTTAATTTTACGCTTAGCTTTCCTCCCTATGCTCATTCCTGTCCCTGGCCCACTGGCACTCATGTCCCAGGAATCTTTCTGGGTAGATAAAGCCCAGGATGGGTTGCCCCAGCATAGTAGGAACAGCATATAGCATGTCCTCTCCATCATTTTCAGAAGGACACTAACTGGACTTTCCATTCTCTCAGATCCTCACCAGCCTCCAGCTCTACTTGAGTTGCTGATTTTGTGCCTCTAAGTCATGATTTTATGCAAAACAGTATTAAAGTCCTTCCTTGGAATGCTCACAATGGAAAGCTACAATGCATGTCTGCACAATCAACTCTCTGTCGTTCAGGAACAGGACAGCTTTGTGATTGAGTGTTCATTACTTTCTTCTTCTTTTCTGATTATCCCTGGTTGCTACACACAGACACACACACACACACAGACACACACACACACACACACACACACAGAGAGAGAGAGAGAGAGAGAGAGAGAGAGAGAGAGAGAGAGAGAGCGAGAGCAAAAAGATGTTTGGGAGAAAAATGAAAGGTCAGTCTTAAACAAGAACATTTTACTAGTTATTAATTAAATTTATGGGACAATGAATGTAGAAAGTTTAGGTTATTAGATAAAATAAAAATTTACAAATTTATAAATTAAGTATTAAAAGTATAGAATGGATACTCCATTCAAATATTAATATAAATTATTTTTATTGAGTACTAATTATTCTGAACATCTAAACTCCATATTGCTATTGAGTGAAAAGTAACTCATTTATTATGTTCAGATGCATTTGAGAATACTTGACATATTTTCTTGGTGTTGTGAATCAAATTTAGGTCCCGTGAGGAGGGCTGGGCTTTACCTTTGAGCTATCCCCTCACTCTGGATGACGGCTGACATTGGAGGACTGAGAGCTCAAGGCCAGTCTAGCTACATGGCCGGTTCCAAGCGAGACTCTGCTACGCAGAAAGACTCTCATTAAAAGAAACCTTCCACTACTTTTCTGTGTTATAACTCCTTGAGGAAATATACTTGACCTGTCCAACTTTATAATGGCAAAGCCTGAGTGCTACTCTATTTCTCCCCACCTGTCCAGTCTCCCAAGCATCCCATGGTTTACTCCAGGTTTCCTGCCTCTTCTTTCGAAGGCTTTAGAGCAATGTGCACTAACGGCTGTGCCTTTGTGCCTTTGCCTTCGGGTCTGTCACACAATTTGTCTGGTCTCTTTCTTGCTGCTTAGAACATCTTCATATGGGAACTCTTGAACTTTAATGTACGTGCATTGTGTGGCCCTTCAGAACAGGCTGTTAGAGACTTAACTTTTTTTTTTTTTTTTTTGAGACAAATAAAAACTCTAATCCTTCTACTTCTGCTCTCAAAATTAATATCAGAATCTTTTTACGATTTGATAAAGTGGGAATGACTGGAAGCTAAAAATTCAGCAGCTCTGTAAAGAGCCCATAGCAGCAATTTAAAAAAAAAATGAATATGTAAGACTAATCATAAGGTATTGGCTAATTGGTATTTTAGATCTCAAGGGAATCTAAAACTATTGATATTAAAAACACAACACAATGGTGATACGGGTTCAGGAGGGCTGGCGGGCTGACCAACTCAGCTATTACCCAGGCCCAGATCCAGGGCTTTGAGCTGTCCTGTCCCAACATCTACCTCATCTATGAGCTGCTGACGCATGTGAAGGGGCTGGTCCTGCTGATCCAAAGCTGCAGGGTCTCCATGACCCTGTTGTTGTATCCAGGGCAACAACAGGATATCTGAGAGGAGTCCTGATGAGGATCCAGTATTGATATTGTGACGAAATCCTTGAATCAGACCAATGACTCATGGCAATGAACATTGGCAAGCTAAGCTGTTTGGGCAAAAGTGTATACTATGTAACACACCACAGCTAACAGGGAGAGATAGGTTTTTTTGGGGGGAGGGGGAGGTTGCAAAGGTGGAGAGAAGATACAAAGGGAGAGACCAGTAGGATTGGGGTACACGCTGTAAAATTCACAAAGAATCAATAAAAAAGTTTTTAAAAAGCCAAATTGTATGCTATTACTAGGAAATTAATTTTATTGTAATTTAGGCCATAAACTTTTTTATGACATAAACCATTTCAGAGTTTTGATGAAAATTTGAGTTTTAAGCTTACAGATTCATATTTAAAAGCTCAGTTTCTCAGAAACCTCAGAAATGGCCCAATGGGGAAAATGCTCACTGTACAAGTGTGCTGAGAGACCTGACTTCGGATCCCCACTACACAAGGAAAAAGCCAAACACTGAAGAATTGCCTCAGTGTTTGAAGGCAGAGACAAGCAAATCCATGGCTTGCTGGATGTCCAGTCTAGTAGGATTAGAGAGAACCATGTTCAGTGAGAGACCGTGTCTCAAAAGAATAAGGTGGTGAGTTATAGAGAAAGACACTTAACACTAGCTTCTGCCTCCACATGCACACTCATAGGTACCTATACAGTATACATCAGCTAGCTGTGCCCCACAGGGCTGCCATGGTTCCACGTCTTCTGTTTCCTCCTCTCAGGGTACCCAGATACCACTGCACACCAGACTGGAAGGCTGAAGCAGAGTCTGGAATGGGTGGGGTTCTGCGAGATCTCAGTCCGGCTGGGAGTGAATGCTGGAGGTAGAGAGAAGGCCTTCTCTGAGGATCTTAGCATTACAGCTCTTTTAGGCGAAGGCCTTCTCTGATGATCTTCAATGAAACAGTTCTTTTAGATGGTCTTCTCTCGTGTCTATACCTTTAATTGGGGTGAACCAGGGCTATATATAACTTTGAAGAGTGGGAAGGAGTTTTCAGGGTAAATAAAAATCATTGGCTAGAGTTTAAAGTTCTGTGAATGCCTCATTTTTGTGAAGAAGCATTCCAGGAATCCCAGGTACTTGCTGGGCAGGAAAAGAAGGAGTTTATAGGTCGGCCAAAGACTACTAAACTTACCCCAGGCAGAGGGTATAGGAAGTAAGAATCCTCAGACAAAGTCAGTGAAGGGGAAGGCCTGCTGGTAAAAAGAGTCCTCCATTTTGTGCTGAGCTCAGATGAGCTATCTGGTCTACCTCTTTAGCTGCTTCTTCCTTCCACCTGCCCTAACCATCTGTCTTTCCTCTCCTACTTGGTAAATGCCCTCTCTTGTGCTCTTGGAGCCTGCTATGGTTTCCAGGATGCTTTCCATCTGGGAATCTGTCTCTGTGGCTCCTGGACTCTGTTAAATGCCCTCCAGAGCATCTACCACATGGTATAAGACACTTACTCTGTTCTCCTCTTCTCCCCTAGGAGCTTCCTGCTAACTCCAGAAGCTTTTCTACAGCCTCATGACCGCTATGATACTGGAACCTTGTTCCTCCATGTGTCTCAAAGCTACTCTGTTCTCTGTCTCTCAGCTCCCTCTTGGAGCTTACTAGGACCCTCCCTGTGGCTGAGTTCATTTTGTGACTCTTCTTCCTTTTATTCTCAGACACTAGTCTTCTATGAATTCAGAGATTAAAGCCTTGTGGTTTTATTGTAAACAGCTTGGCTTCAGTACAGCTCAAAGGCCAAAGATGGCACTCTCAAGTTCCAAATTCTCGCAGATTATAACAGCTTCTGCCATCATATGAGAAAATGATCCCAGTGTCTCTTATCTCTAAGGTTTTACAAATATCACTTTAAAAAAATCTTTATCTATGATTTCTCTGTGCTCTACTTTCAAGAAATCTTTTAAGACTCTAAACAGTTTTTATCTAAGGATTTTTAAGTTCATTGGGTGGGGTAAAAAAAATCTATAAAATCTGTAATGAAATTTGGCTTAAAACTAATGATAAAAACTATACATAGGTAATTTTAATTATAATATATATGTATATATAATATAGTATGCTACTACATATGTGATTCAACTTTTGTTTAAAACATACTATATGTGTAACTTGGATTCAACTCTTGTTTTAAAAAATGGATATACTAAGAAAATAGATGTTTTAAATAGCAACTATGTGACTTGCTTTCACAGTAGCTGATGACCTCATCAAGATGGAAGCAAACGTGTGGCCATCTTTACTGAGGTTAAGGGGTATATGCCCTGTAACTTCACCACCATATTGGTTAAGATGTTCACATAGTATGAAGCAACTAAATCAACAATTATAAAACTTCTGAGTCCTTTGAGCCCTTGTTTATCAGTCATTGTATCTCTGTTTAGACTAAGGGAGGTCTCCAAAGTGTTTTGGATTAGGATGAGTTTTGTACAATGATAAATTCTTAAGGTTATAAAGGTCTGCTCAAATTAGCAAACGCTGACCAGAGCTTTACATCTAACTATGATGCCTTTGCTAACTGCCCAGCACCAGACTTCTAGAAAATTTTAAATAAAATTAAAAATTTTTTTAAAAGGGTTTATAAATTCCGAAGGTCTATTTTAGGTTCACAAAGCATTTGTCTTTGCCCACTTTGTTAAGCTTTAGCTCTTGGGTAACCTGGGTCATACCAGAAACTGTAATATTCTCTAATGGTATACTATAAAAAAGATCAGGAACGTTCCCTGTTTCCCTAAGCACTGAATTTATGGTTTAAAGTTTACAGTGATAAAGTTGTAAAATCCTAATTTTATAAAAGCTACTAACTTGTAAACTGTTATGTGGTTCATTTAGTGACAAGCTTTATTTAGTTAGCTTCTTGTATGTGTTTTCAAGGTTAATCCTGATGCAAGTAACTAAAAACAGGAAAAGTTTGTCTAAATCATGTATACTTAATAGATAATGGTCCTCAAACTCTTCAGAGATCTGCTGAATAATATGACATTTAAAGTATTTAATAAAATAGCTTCCTGTGACAGACAGAAATGTCAATTCCTAGAGGCGATGCTAAGGTCTCCAAAGAAGATGATGGGGCATAGATTATTCCACCCAGAGTACAGTAATGCTGACCACTGGGACAAACAGCCCCATGGCTGGTCACCAGGGTTCTACCCAAATTGTGGACACTTTCGTGTTGGTTGCTCTACTTAGTCTGGCCAACATAGGTCAATTTTCCAAGTTGCTACTCCACAGAAGAATTTCTGAGACCTTCTGGGTCTGTCAGACAAAGGCTGATGTTGTCTCGTGTAGCAGCTGAAGGCAGACTACCTCTACCCCCAACAGATTACCATCTAGGAGCCTTGGGGGCCTATTGCCTGTCATTTCACTGGATACAGAGGCCATTTGGATTATACTTCCTGGTATAATTTACCCTTCTTGGATCTCTGATAATTTTGATGGCTAGCTGAATCTTTATGTTAACAATAGCAAGCAAACCAGCTCCTCCCCCGAAGGCCACAGATACCTGTTCAGTTCATTTTATAAAACCAGGCTTCACATTTCTAGAGCTGCTAGGTCTCTTGCAGAGAGAGTCAGACACCGTTTACCTTGCTAACAGGGTTCACATAACAGATAAACTCACAAAACAGGTTTAAAAATGGTTCCAAATTCTTTCCTTTTCTAAGCTTTTGATATTCTGAGGCTTCAAAAGTTCAGAGTTTTAACATTAATCAATGGAGTTTGGATAAGCTCTTTAATCTGGCCCTGGTAAAGCATTGACTACTATTATAGTCACAAGCTCAATTTTTAAAATTTCCTTTGGTTGTTTTGTAAGTATAGACAAGAAGTGCTTCTCAATGTGCTGAAACACCTCTGTCCAATCCATATGTCTAGTCCTTTGGACAGAAAAAAAAGTTCATGCTTTTAACGGTGGGGCCTCAAGCTTTTACTATAACTCAAAGGTGCAAGTCTCCTGTTTATTCTACAGTGTGGATTTCAGTACAGATTACAAACAGTGCTAATGCTAATATGTAAAACTTTTATCTCTTTGTATAAACTTAAAAAAAAATAAAACATGTAAGCTTCAGGGAGTTGATGAGAACTGACTTCTTGCAGGCCAAAAGGACTCTATACAAATGCCTAAATCTCCCTGCCTATTTCCGAGGGTGCGATTGACCCCCTTTCCTTGGTCTTCTGATTCCCTGTCCCCAGCTACCAGGACTGTGGGCCTGGAAGTTTCTGTTCCTAGTCTATGTTGGGGTCTGAGAGTCACTCCACAAATCACAGGAATATTGATCTCAGTCAGACATGGAAGGCTTATTGAACGCACACCCTAATACTGATCAGATCAGAGGTATTACTCAGAATTGGGTCTGGGACTACGGCAACAAACATCGTTTTCTGTCATCTTATAAAGAAAAAACCACAACCACCACAATGAGCTCATATGCAAGTGCAGGAAATACTGCCTGGCGGTCATCTCTGACTCAAGTCTTTTTAGCCGCAGCACTTTGTATTGACCTTTAATTTGATGGGTCCTAAGTAAAGGTTTGTGGAATTCCGTAAGATTAACAAACCTTAGGACATACAGAACATAACAGGGTATGTAGTCAGCAGGACCCTGCTCTGAGTCAGGTTATTTCTCTGCGTCAATGACTGGCAGGCATATTACAGCAACAGTATGAAATAGCTGGCAGGCATAT
>JADRCH010000041.1:6748243-6774904 GCA_019843965.1 Rhynchomys soricoides
GTATGAAATAGCTGGCAGGCATATTACAGCAACAGTATGAAATAGCTAACAGGCATGGAACAAAATGGCTACAGCTATGCTGCCGGATGTGTGTGTGTGTGTGTGTGTGTGTGTGTGTGAATGAATATTATTATTATTAATAATAATAATAATCTCTCCCAACAGATTTCCAATGTAGTGAAGACAGGAAACTGCTCCCAACACACCAGCCCTGGATGCTTCTGGTGGAATTTCTGACTAACCTGAGCCCCTGCATCCTAGACTGCTCCAAGTTTGCCTGCACTTTGCTAGTCTCAGGTAGTCTCACGGAACCTGGGCAGTGGGTGAAACATGTCTTCCAGCCTTCCTGACCCCCTTCTCTAAGGATGATACCCTGATTTCAGCAAAAAGTAGCTATATAATTACGTTGCCCCTTTATCATCAACAAAATGCCAGATGTTAGGTCTCAAACACAGGACAAGCCTCACTCAGTCCCTGTGGCTCCTCCCAGCACTTCTCAAGCCGCCCCCTACACTAAGCCTATCTCCCAGGGGCTGGGCTTCACCTCTTTCCCCAGCCTGATCCCTGTAACTCAGCCATTTTGGCTTCACCAGTGCAAACGATATTTTCTAAATCTATTGAGCGTATTGAAAACCACTAAAGGTTTCATTCAAGGAAAATGCGTTCTGAGGGTTACACGCCTCATTAGTGAGGGAACTAAAAACCTTATGATTTGATCTGATCTATTCTTCTGTGTTACAGAAACTTCAGTAATTATAGAGTTACCTGGTTTAATGTTTCAGGACAAAACCAAGACAAGGCCAAAATTAACATAAATCAGTTGTCTTTCCATTCTATAAATTATTAAGGCAGATTTTCTCATAATTTTTAAAAAGCCATTTTGCACATAAGGCTAACTATCCAGAAAGCATTGTGCTCACACACTGAACTTATGTCTGAGATCACTGCTAAGTAATTTTGAATGATGTTTTTCCATGCAGTTCAGAAATGAGCCCATTTTTTAAATGGGGAGGTGTCACTACTCTCTCTTCACACCGCTTTCTTAGGCTTGTCTGATACTGGGGCTTCTGGACATTTCTCTATGTAGTACCACATATGGAGTGAAGTGCTGTTTGCATGGTGGCAGGTATGTGTGAGTGTGTGCGCGCGCAGTACACTGCCAACTGAAACAGACTGAACAGCAATGACTTGTGGAACTAGGCTCTGTGAGTTCTCAAGGATGCTGTCAGAGGGAGGACAGTTCTCCACACAGTACTGAAAGCTTCTGTGTCAAGCAAGAGAATGGCTGCTGGGACTGTCACTCACACAGGGGCAGCACAAGCTGCAAGCTGAGCCAGAGTTCACATGTTTCTCAGACTTTAAGCAAGGACTCCTAATCATAAGTAAAGACACATTCCATTTTGTGGAAAGTGAAAAATGTCACATTTAATTAAACACATAGCTCAAATCCTTTTGGGGGGATGTCTTTTTTTTTTTTTCCTCAAAGAAAAGTTATATAAACAATTTTACACAAATTGTTGCTTTATTTTGTTATCAAAATAAATGCCAATTAAAAGATAAATTTACATATTATGTAAATTCATAATTGAGAAAACTAGTAAATGATAGTTAGGAGAAAAATAAGACCAGAGTTGGTGCACTGGTTCAGTGTATAAGAATACTTGGCACCAGGGCTGATCATCTGAGTTCATCCCTGAGACCCACATAGTGGAAGGTCAGAACTCACTCCTTCAAGTTCTTCTTTGACCTCCACACGCAAGCAATGGCGCGCACACACACACACACACAGAGTATGTTTTCAAAAGGAGTTTCTAAGGCAGATAATGTCACGTGTTAGAGTCTGAAAAGGAACTTTGCTCCATGTATGTTGGTCCAGAATCTACCAGTGTATGCGTGCCAGCTAGATTGGCAAAAGCTCACTACTCTAGGGAGCTGTATACAGAAAGAAACTAAACAGGGACAATTATTAAGAGTTATTCCCTACTCCCAAATTTTCTATCCATGAAGTGTTACAGAAAGAGTAAGTCATTCTTTGTGAGGAATGACTTTTATATATATCTTGCTTCTGTTAGGTTTGAAGGGTAAATAAAATTTCACTACAGTTCCTTAATGAAATCCTAAGAATGGTTTATAAATATGATTAATACCCTCTATTGTCAACGGATATATATCAAGCAAGGTGTAGGTTGCTAGAATATTAATGTCACTATTTTTTTCGGACATATGGTATGTATTTGCATTCTTCCTATGTAATGCTACCGGGTGATGGTAGAATTATAGGTCAGTCATGCATACAAGTTAATAGCTTTCTATGTCATCATAAAGAGGTTAACATGTTAAACATGGGGATGGCTACACTGGGAATGTGGAGTAATTAATAGTACCTACAATAAATCCTGCTCCATAAAAGCAAATGAAATACCAGTCTGATGAATTTTTCTTTCCTTGCACACATTTTTAAAATGACTTTATTATATTTACCTTTCTCTCTGTCTGTCTCTGTGTCTGTGTCTGTGTCTGTCTCTGTGTCTGTGTCTGTCTCTGTCTGTGTCTGTCTCTGTCTGTGTCTGTCTGTGTCTGTGTCTCTGTCTTTGTGTCTGTCTCTGTCTGTGTCTGTGTCTGTGTCTGTCTGTATCTGTCTGTTTCTGTCTCTGTGTCTGTCTGTGTCTGTCTCTCTCTGTGTCTGTCTCTGTCTGTCTCTGTCTGTGTCTGTGTCTGTCTCTGTCTGTGTCTCTGTCTTTGTATCTGTCTCTGTGTCTGTCTGTGTCTGTGTCTGTCTGTATCTGTCTGTTTCTGTCTCTGTCTGTGTCTGTCTCTCTCTGTGTCTGTCTGTGTCTGTCTCTCTGTCTCTGTCTCTCTGTCTGTCTGTCTCTGTCTTTCTCTCTCTTTTTGTCTCTCTCTGTCTCTGTCTCTCTGTCTCTCTGTCTCTCTGTCTCTCTCTCTCTTTCTCTGTGTGTGTGTGGGTGTGTGTGTGTAGTGTCTGCAAGGGCCAAAAGATGTCCAAATGCCTGGAGCTGGTTACAGGTGGTTGTGAGCCACCCAGCACGGGTGCTGGGAACCAAATTCAGGTCCCCTAGAGGAATGCATTCTCAACCTCTGAGCTACCTTCTTGTATAAGCTTTCTATAAGACTCAGTATAAATTTGTAATAAATTACATTATTACTGAATAATGGAAACCAGATTATTCACAGAATGAACAACTGAATAAAGTTGGTTTCCAGGACCTGTTAAGGTGAATGAGGTTTTAGGAAGGAGGGAAAGACTGAAGGGGACACTTCTTTTCTTTAGGGCTGCAATATGATTGGTTTAAGTCTGCAGAGAGCCTTAATTGTGACTTTTAGTAAAACCCATTTATCTTTCAAAGGAAAACCATCAAAAACTCAGAATTGATTTGTAAAATCCTTGACAAGTCAAAAGATGTAGGCCAAAGGGAATTGCCATTTCTTTCCTTAGCACCTGGCATGGGGGTCATAGCCTCCTCCTGACAGTCGGGGGCTCCATGGCCTTTGACTCAGTGTTAGTAAAGTGATCTCAGCTTCTTCTCACCAACTACCCTTCCGTCACTAAGATACACTTCAGCCTTAATGAAAGTTCAGTTCAGTGCTATTCTGCCATTCTGAAGGAATGAGAAGTATCAGGGATTTAGTTTGTTCTCTGTTGCTATATCTGAACACCAAAGAAGGTTTATGTTTGTCTGTTTTTAAAGGGAATGGAGATTTGTTTGTCTTATGGCTCAGGAACTGCACCAGGTCAGGACTTCTCTGTGAATTATAAGATGGTGGACAGCCTCACACAGTAAGAGCAAACACGCTCCCTGGGGTATCTCCCCTATACTATATTACCGCTCTTACCATCACGCATTACCGCCCATGCCTTCATCTGAGTCTGCCTCCTCCTGAAGCTCTCACCAGCAAACGTGAATAGCAAATGGCTTTGGGGATTAAATCACTAACACATGCATTACAGGGACACCCCTAAACCACAGCAACCAGCAAGGGGTCATTCCCTAAACTTTTATTCTTATTCTTGTTGACACATGCTTTTGTTAGATATTCTAATAATTTATAAATAAAAGTCTTTGAATAAAGACACATTAGCACAAACTTAAGATGCCTCCTTCTGGTCAGCAGAATTATTGAGCAGGAATATTTCATGAAGAGGGCACAACAGTATCATTAAATAGATTAGTGTAAGGGAGAAGCGTGTGCAAGGTTGAGTCCAGAGGAAAAGCACTAAGCATCTGAAGATATTTCAGCTTAGAAGATAAAGGGCAAGTGACTGGGTAAAAGCCTATGGTTTTAACAATTTCAACTGTGTTCATGGTAGGATGCCTCTTAGGGGTTCCAAGACGACACAGTTGATATGGAGGCACGATCACTCCTGTCCCCAGTCACATAGGGAGAGATGCTGTCATTGCTTTAAAGCATGAAGGTAATATTGAAAAGTTATTGATGAGACTGTCAGAGTGCAATTTCCAAAGGACCAAAGAGGACAGAGACAAACGCTGCATGTTTTCTAGCTGTCAATCATTTATCACCTTACCTACCTGCCTGCCCACCATTATCATCTACAATCAACCGTCAGCCGTCTATGTGCCTGTCGATGGATGGCATGAGGGAATCAGGAGACCAGTTCAGACGGGGGGAGCAGCCCAGTTCCGTGATGCACACGTGCGACAGCTCCATCATTTAATCCATTACTCTGTATGCTGACTTTGCTGGTCAGTTGTCTGTCAACTTGACTCAACCTAGACTCAACTGGGAAGAGATTCCTAATGAGGAAGTGCCTAGATCAGACTGGCTGTGGTTATGTCTGGAGGATGAGGGCTGATATGCTAACCATGTAAACCTGAGTCAAGAAATACCACCAGAGGAGGAAGAGGTAGGCCAGCGTCTCCTCCCAGAGCCATCAGTCGGGTCCTGATGCTACCTGATTTCCAATGCCTGCCCTTCACGTAGTCTTTTTCTCTCTGTGCTGTTTTTTTGTTCCTCTGTCTGTTTCACATCCTCTTCTGCCCTTTTCTTATAAGAAGCAGGATTTTGGAATTAGAGCCTACTTTACTCAATCCAGGACAATAATCTCATCTCAAGAACCTTAAGCTAATTATGTTTGAATTCACTGGTTCCAGGGATTAGGGAATGGCTGAGAGTCGGCACCATTTAACCTATTATGCTCAATAGAGTGAGCTTACTTATTACTCCCACAGGATACATGAAGTAATTGAGATGTAGAGAGCTTGGGGGACTTGCCCAAGGTCACCCAGATAATGGGCTGTGAACATGGGATTCATATCTCCTTCTAGAAAAAAAAATACATTCCTAAAAATAGTTTCAAGAATTTTCCATTTGGATGTCAAATATAATTTTTGTGATCCATTCATTACTGAGACTATCTTATACCACTGACAACATAGGATGCACCAGAATTCCCCACTTAAAGCAGTAATGCTGTAGTCAAATCTTATAAGGCTGTTTATTGCACCCTGTATTAATTATCTTTTTCATGGCTGTGACAAAATGCCTAAGGAGGACAAAAGGGTAAGAAAGTATGGCTTATGGTTTCAGCAATCTTGATCTACGGCGCTTGCCTCCACTGTTCCTGAGATTGTGAACAGAGAGGCAAAGCATCACAGTAGAGGGCAGTGGTGAGCAAAGAGACACCTCGCCTCACCTCGCCTCATGATGGACAGGAGGCAAAGAGAGACAGAAATGGAGGCCAGAACAAGACAGAGCAAGAAATGGGCCCCCAGAACACACTCCTACATCCTGAGACACCGACTTCTTGTCTTTTGTCTGTTGGTTTGGTTTTTACATATTTATTTATTGTGCGCTTGTATGTGTGGATATATGTGCCATAGCACACATGTGAAATTCAAAGGACAACCTTGTTATTAGTCAGCTATTTCCTACTCCCTGGCTTCTAGGATCCGATTTGGGTCTTAGGCTTGGCAGCAAGTGTCTTTGCCAACTGGGTCATCTCATTGGTTTCTATTATTTTTATTATTATTGTTTTTACTTTTGATAAGGTTTCTTCTTTTTCTTCTGTGTTGCTGTTTTAAAACAAGGTCTTACTCTGTAGCCCAGGCTGGTCTGTAACTCCTGGAAGCCTTCCAACTTTCAAATTTCAAGTATTAGCATTGCAAGGGTGAGTGAGTGTCTTAGGATTACTATTGCTAAGACAAGATGCCACGACCAAAAATCAAGTTAGGGAGGAAAGGGGTTATTTGACTTACACTTCCGTGTCACAGTCCGTCAGTGAAGGAAGTCAGGGCAGGAACTCAAGCAGGAGGCAGGAGCTGATGCAGACACCATGGAGGATGCTACTTACTGGCTTGCTCCTCATGGTGTTCTCAGTCTGCTTTCTTATAGAACCCAGGATTACCTGCCTGGGGATAGCACCACCCACAATGGGCTGGGCCCTCCTATACTGGTCATTAATTAAGGAAATGCCCTAGAGACTTGTCTATAGCCTGATTTCATGGAGGCATTTTCTCCATTGAAGTTTCTTCCTCTCAGATGACTTTTGCTTGTGTCAAGTTGATATAAAACTGCGCAGCACAGCGAGCCACCATGACTGGTTCAATCTATTTCCTCAAAGTTCTTGCTATAAAGTTTCCACTATCTCCCAAGTATGGCATTGGATCACCAAATCTTAGCTAGATGTAGCCTGCTAGTGATGAAAGTATATGCACTATCCCATCACATCCTGAAGCCCCATCTCTGAACACTGTCCTGGGGACCAAAACACAGGATGCTTTAAAGGGGTCGTTTCATACTCAAACAAGAGCACATATAATTTACAGTAAAACTTTATTGAAAATAACCTTAATGTCCTCTATAGGAGGCCAAACCCTCCACGGTCCAGCCATATATACCCAGGCAGCCCTTTTAAAGTGAAACATAGCTATAATTACACTTGATATTTTCTAAGAGAGTAGATCTTGAGTATTCTCCGAAAAATAAGGTGAGTTATGGAATTAGATAGGCTAATGAGTTTGGTTGTGACAATCACTTTCCAGTCTACATACACTTCAAAATAGCACATAGCATGTTTGGCATATTAAATGTTCATCTGTTAATCACCCCTCCGTGAACCTGTAAAAATGAAGACTGAAAGTGACGCTTGCCTGAATTGGTGTGGAGAAGTTCACTCAAGGTTCAGAGCTGTGTGTGTAAACTGTAAGTGTTTTATACAGAGCAGAACACCACATATTTATATGCATGTATGTGTGGTGCATGTACGGGTGTTTTACATAGAAAAGCCATGCATTTGTAAGTATATTTGTCTTTGAGAAAAAGAATTGTGGAGCCAAGTGTGGGGTGGAAGGGAGGTTTCCTGTCGTAAATGATGCTGTGCTGTTTGAAGTCACCTTGCTACAGACACCGAGAAGGGGGTTGGAACAGAAAGGGAGAGAAAGAGAAAGGGTGGCTGATGAGAATCTGTGAGCTAGTCCTCCTCTTCCTCCTCCTCTTCCTCCTCTTCCTCCTCCTCTTCCTCCTCTTCCTCTTCTTCCTCCTCTTCCTCCTCTTCCTCCTCCTCTTCCTCCTCTTCCTCCTCCTCTTCCTCCTCTTCTTCCTCCTTTTCCTCCTCCTCTTCCTTCTCTTCTTCTTCCTCCTCCTCTTCCTCCTCCTCCTCTTCTCCCTCTTCCTCCTCCTCTTCTTCCTCCTCCTCTTCCTCCTCCTCTTCCTCTTCTTCCTCCTCCTCCTCTTCTTTCTCCTCTTCCTCTTCTTCTTCCTCCTCCTCTTCTTCCTCCTCCTCTTCCTTCTCCTCCTCTTCCCCTTCCTGCTCCTGCTCCTCCCTCCTCCCCCTCCTCCCCCTCCCTCCTTCCCCTCCTCCTCCTCCTCTTACTGTCTTGCTGTATGGCTCAGGCTGGCCTCTAACTCAAACAATCCTACCTCAGTTTCCCAAGGCTGGCGTACACCGCCTGCTTTACAATTTTTTTTTTATCATCTTCTCTTAATAAATTTTGTCTTTCCTCAGACAATTCATTGCTTCCATGTGCACATGTGTGTGTGTGCATGTGTGATTATGTGTTCACGGGTACTGTTTGATCATCATCTTTGTGTGTTTTCTGTGTACAGAAACCCACTGCTCCCCTGGACTCCTGTGGAACCCCCCATATTGTCAGTGTTGGACCCCACCCCCTCTTCCTTTCCCTCACAAGCCCCTTGTCTACACTACTTTGAATTATGGTCATGTTTCTCAGTTGGTCACTTTCACTAAATTAGCTACTGTGGGAAAGTGTGCATCTTGGGGGTTTGTATGCTCTCTAAGCAGCAGAACAGAGCTTTGCTGAACACATAGCACTGACCAAGAAATTTAAACAGAAAAGCCATCTAGGAAAACCTATGTTTTCTATGATGGCCAGTTTCAAGGGCGCTAGAAAATGATATGTGACCCAAATATATGGATCCTACTTAGCATAAATATCTAAAGCAGTCAACGGGATCTCAAAGCTAAGCAGTAAATGTGTACTATGTACCAAGTTAGGTAAGAGCATGAGATTCTAGCAGTTAGGAAGCTGCATTTTATCCATTACAGACAGCACCAGGGAAGGAAACTGATTTTACTTATAACGAAAACACAGCGCTTGCTGTTTTTACTTGTGTAGACAGGCAGAGTGGGCCCAGTTACACACTGTTTAAGCACCAATTCTGTCATGGAATACAGTGTGTCAAAAATGGGGACTATCAGCCGTTCCCTGTTCCTACTGCACACGCCCTCTCCATTAAAGACTCACATCAGTACAGCTGGCATTATAGTTTAACAGATGCCTCCTCTGAAGTGAATGGTCCCAGATCCCATTGCCAAATCACCACACTTGCACTGTGCATTCTCCTTTCATTTGAAACTATTTTCCCTTGTTCAGGGTGAACGGGAGTAGACGGTCCTATCACTCCGTGTGTGGTCATCCATATATCTTAAAGCCTTTCATAGTAATTGCCTGTATCTCAGCTTCAAGAGCCAGTGGAACTTGCTTTTTCATGCTTTTAGGACACCGCTATTTAGTTTTGATCTCCATTAACAGGTACACTGAGGGCATGCACAAGCCATCTCTCCTGATCTTATGATAGCATCATATATTTTAAAATGACGAAGTAGCAAGGATTAAAAGTTCGCTTCGACTTACTGTTAGTGCGGTTTCATATTCTCCAGAAGCCAAGTAGGCCAAGCCCAGGTAGTAAGAAGCCTCTCCTTCCATGCTTCTGTCATTCCCTGAAGGGAGGATGTAGAGAGGTTACTATGGCATTTTGGGGATCAATTAAGACAATAGCTAGTCACTCTTTTAAAAACATACACAAATAAAAATGATCCTTTAACCATTAAAAGACAAGCAAGCTCTCTCCCTCCCGCCACCCCCCCTGTGTATGTATGTATGTATGTATGTCGATATGTGTCTTTGTGTGCACACGCACATGTGTGCATGTCACTTAACTAAAACTTATCCTGATCTCAAATGCTAGGTTAAGATACTTCAGCAGTATAATTATAGGGACTTCCCTCTATACGCACAGCACAGTATATACATTCGATAAGTCATAGAATGCTTCTATTAGCCTGGCACATGTAGACCCACAGTTGTCCAGCATGTCTGTAACAGCTTGCATGAAACAACGAGTAACAGGTAGCAGCTTAACTGGATGCACACTCCTGCCATCATCCATGTTTCTAACAGACACATGATTAACAAATTTAGACTGCTTGGTCTGAAGATTATATATATATATATAAAATCTCCTTCACAGAAGGCTAAAGACCAGCCTGGCTTAAAACCTTGCCTCAAAAAATTAAAATAAGCCAGGCATGGTGGCATACAACTTTAATCCCAGTACCTGCAGAGGTTAGTGAACCTTTTAGTTTGAGGCCAGCTTGGTCTATAGTGTGAGTTCCAGGACATCCAGGGCTATACCAAGAAACCCTGTCTCAAACATGAACACACACACACACACACACAATTTTAGGTTATTGCTGAGTCTATAACATTCTGGCTTAGAACTCACTTTTTACTTATGTTTGGAGATAGAGATAAGAGTGTATCATATTGGGCTCCATACTTGGTCTGAAGAATATATATATATATATATATATATATATATAATATATTATATATTATATAACATATATCATATATCATATTATATTATATATTATATTATATATTATATTATCCCACACAATCATACTATAGTGTTATCAATAACCCAATGTACTACAGCATGGTCAGTTGCACCTAATTATACAGGAGTGGTACACTCACCAAAGAGGAGGCAAGAAAGGTAACTCTACCTATGATGTCACACTATGAAGCAGCTTGAACAGGCAGGGAGCACAAGTATCAGTTCTAAGAACTTGTAGGCTGATGGTATAACTTGGCAGTGGGGTGCTCCTGTGGGAGCCATCCCTGGCACACTGAATAAATAAGTGAATGAGTGAGTATCAGCTGACTCCTAGACATGGCAACTCCTCCTGCTTGTTCACTGAGACTGAACTGTGTCAAAGTGAAAACAGTGGAGCACCAGGAAAACATCAGTAACAACAAAAATGGACAACGTAGTGAGATGTTGGCACAGTTAGGATTGAGTGATGACTGGGGCAATGGGTGATGATGGGGATGGAGACAGAAAGGGGACCTGTCCAGTGAGACATGGTGAGAAGTGTTCTGGGGGACACAGCAAGGTAAAGGGAGCATGGCACTGCAAGGAAGAGAGGGCAAAGCAGGTTTCCGTTTCAAGAAGATGTCACTGAGAAGACAGCATCCACAATTAAGTGGAATTAGCAGTGTGGAGCAGAAACAATTGGGGACCTCACTGCTATGTGGAACTTAAGCACACTGCTGAGTAACCAGAGGTAAAAAGGAAAGAAACCACAAGGTAAACCACAAAGTACAGAACATGGTGAGAGGAACAAACTGAAAAATGTAACCAACAGAAGGAGATAAAGTAACAGATAAAGTAATAATATAACAGACAATGTAACAGATAAAGTAATAAAGTAACAGATAAAGTGACAGATAAAGTAATAAAGTAACAGATAAAGTAACAAACACACACAGGTTATTTATGGATGCTATAGGTGTCAATTGCTTTGATAAAACACTGTGACCAAAAACAACATGGGAGGTGTTTGTTTCAGTTTGTACTTTATAGTTCATCATGAAGGGAAGTCAGGGCAGGAACTCAAGTCAGGCACTGGAGGCAGGAACAGGAGGCTGAAACCATGGAGGAGTGCTACTTACTGGCTCATTCCCATGACTTTATCAATTTTCTCTCTTATATCATCCAGGACAACCCACCCATAGTGAACTGGGCCTTCCCGCATCAATCATCAATCAAGAAACTGCCCCCACAGAGTTGTCTCCAGGCAAATATGATGGAAGGATTTCCTCAGTTGATGTTCTCTCTTCCCAGATGTCCCATGTTAACAACAGCATCAGAACTTAACCAGCATGATGGCCATATGCATCTATACCTAACCATAAGGAAGATGTCTTCCTGACTAGCCAAAGAAGACTGACAGAAACGATGGAAAGACCTGACTAGCCAAAGAAGACTGACAGAAACGATGGAAAGACAGGACAGAGTGGAAATGAAACAGAGGAAAGAAAGGCCACGGGAGAAATCAACCAATCAAACCACCAATCATAAAGTTAACAAAACATTAGCCACACTGACCAAGGCATGAAAAAAGAAGAAACACTCAAATGCTTCCAATGGAACCAGGAATGAAAATGGAAATGACTACAGGCCCTGAGTGTATGAGAATTATGTGAATATGTTTATACTATCAAGTTACATAAACTAAACTTAAAATATCCCAGAGAGACACAAACACTGACATTAACCCAAGGAGGAAGAGGCTGGAGGGGGGGATCTGATACAATAAGCAAAGCAACTGAATGATTATGACTGAAAGCATCTTACAAAGAAAAGTTCAATCCTAGCTGCCTGCATTGAAAAACAGACACCAAACATGCAAGGAAGAATGAGCACCAATCATGTATGACTTCTTAAAAGTAGCCCACAGAAAACATTTCCCAAAGCATTCTGTGAGGTCAGTCTTGATCTGACACAAAGATACCACCAGAGACCAAATCAAGAAGCCCTAACAACAGTGGTCCCTATTGATAGAGGGGGAGGGGGAATAACTATGCACACAAAAATCTAGCAAAGCAAATCTAGTGACAAAAAAGATTTAAATCATGATCAAGAGGGATTTATTCTAGGAGCCTAAGGTTGCTTTAACATAAACCAATCAGCACTATCACATTAATAAGACAAAGGACAAAAATGCACAGTCATCTCAAATGATGCAAAAAAAAAAAAATCACTTAGCAAATTCCAACCATTTTTCAACCTAAAACTCTCAGCCCCCTTGGATTAACAGGAAGCCTCCTCAGTGTGTGAGTGGACATCTAAAAAGCCCCCATGACCAATATCATGTTTAGTGTGAGAGATTGAAAATGTTGGTCCTAAGAGCAGAAAAGGAGCAAGAAGATCCCATCATCACTTCCATATTTTAGTCAGAGAAACTAGTACAGCAAAGCCCCCAGGTCAGACAGGGAGGAAAAAGGAGTGTTTAGGTCTATGGTTTATTTGTGTGTGCAGGCATGTGTGTGCAGCCATGTGTGTGCTGGCACGTGTGTGCAGCCATGTGTGTGCTGGCACGTGTGTACAGCCATGTGTGTGCAGGCACGTGTGTGCAGCCATGTGTGTGCTGGCACGTGTGTGCAGCCATGTGTGTGCTGGCACGTGTGTGCAGCCATGTGTGAGCTGGCACGTGTGTGCAGCCATGTGTGTGCAGGCACGTGTGTGCAGCCATGTGTGTGCTGGCACGTGTGTACAGCCATGTGTGTTCAGGCACGTGTGTGCAGCCATGTGTGCAGCCATGTGTGTGCAGGCACGTGTGTGCAGCCATGTGTGTGCAGCCACGTGTGTGCAGGCACGTGTGTGCAGCCACGTGTGTGCTGGCACGTGTGTGCAGCCACGTGTGTGCTGGCACGTGTGTGCAGCCACGTGTGTGCAGCCATGTGTGTGCTGGCACGTGTGTGCAGCCATGTGTGTGCTGGCACGTGTGTGCAGCCATGTGTGTGCAGGCACGTGTGTGCAGCCATGTGTGTGCAGGCAAGTGTGTGCAGGCATGTGTGTGCTGGCACGTGTGTGCAGCCATGTGTGTGCTGGCACGTGTGTACAGCCATGTGTGTTCAGGCACGTGTGTGCAGCCATGTGTGCAGCCATGTGTGTTCAGGCACGTGTGTGCAGCCATGTGTGTGCAGGCATGTGTGTGCTGGCACGTGTGTGCAACCATGTGTGCTGAAAGTTGCAAAATATAAAGTCAGCCCCTCTTCATGCCACACACACAGACCATGGAACCTAATATATCCAAACTGCTAAAGCTCTTAGATCAACTGCGGTAAATTACTGGGGTCTCAGGTTAGTCAAAGTCTTCTTAGATATGATACTGAAATCTCTCTCTTTCTCTCTCTCTCTCCCTACCTCCTTCCCTCTCTCTCTCTCCCTCCTTCCCTCTCTCTTTCTTTCTTCCCCCCTCTTTTTCTCCCCCCCTCCACAAATACACATTGGATTCATCAAAATTAAAAACTCGTGCTTGGTTGACTACCACCAGGAGGTGGAAGTAACCACTGCACCGGAGAAAATGGTTTGTTTGGTTTTTTTTTTTTTTGGTTTTTCGAGACAGGGTTTCTCTCTGTAGCCCTGGCTGTCCTGGAACTCAACTCTGTAGACCAGGCTAGCCTCGAACTCAGAAATCCACCTGCCTCTGCCTCCCAAGTGCTGGGATTAAAGGCTTGCGCCACCTCTGCCCGGCGAGAAAATGTTTTCAAATCAGATATCTGATAAAAGGTTCACTTTACACATATATTAGGGATTTTAACAACCCAATGATAGACAAATAACACAACTGAAATGTACAAAGATGGCAGGAATGGCTGACAAGATGAGCACTCTGCAAGCTAGTGATCCTCAGAAGGTAAACCTGGAGTGATCACATGACTGAATTCTCCTGGGTGTGCACCAAAGTGAATTAAAAATGTACAAATAGCCCCACTAGGGCAATGGATGGCTCAGATGTCCATCAGATGAAGAGTATATGAAGAAGGTGTGTGACAACCATACAGTGAAGTGTTATGTGGTGGATGTATGAAAGGCGGAAGTGTGTGTGTGTGTGTGTGTGTGTGTGTTGTATATTTTTTGCCATCTGAGGAAACCTTTACTGTTTTTAAGTTCCTTATAGTCAGATACTTTGAAAATTGTGATAAATGTTTAGTTAGGAGTAACAAGGATATAGTTCTGCACCATATCTTAAATGTCTCCAAGTGCCATGCTCCACAGATGCTGTTCGGTAGATGCTCAACTTGCACCTTACACCATCACGCCCTGGAGAAGAATCTGGGCCTCAGTGGATGTGCGCATCTCTTCAATGCTATCTAAAGCCAACAGGGGAGGCATGTACTTCCTGACTTCCATTCCTTTCTCAACCACACAGAAAGTACAAAACTAAAGTGTGCTATCTTCTCCTACTCATGCCTGTCCACTGAGATTCCAGTCTAAACCTTCTGTGTGGTCAAACTTTTCTGTTGAAACTGGTGCCCATGCTACAGATCTGCACTCACATTTACTGCCCTAGAGAAGACATGGGTCATCGTTTATGCAGAAACAGTTCATTTGATGGAATTTATCTTTTGGTGATAGAAATTTCCTTTAAACATTTCAACTAAAGTTATTTTTTTTTTGAATGACAGAATAAAAGGAGCTCAAATGCTTACTTTCCCTGTAAACTAAATTAAAATCATACCCCAAGGCCAGTCCTATTCACCCCAAGTAAGCCATCTGCTATTTAACAAATGAATTCATTAAATATGTCCATAAGTTAACCCTGCACCTTCCTTTCCCCTTTCATTAGAAAACTGCTCTATTAGAAAATTACTGTGTGGTGATGCTGTAATGCAAGGGGCGTTTCTCTTTGTATGTTATAAATTAAATGTTTATAAGCTTGTGCTCCATTTTCATTATGGTTTATACAGAGAAAGATGCTGTAAGAGATTAAGAATATGAGCCGCTTTCCCCAAAGCTTTTTTTTTTTTTAATTTTACCGCTAAGAGTGAATGATAGTCACCTGGGCATCCTGCCAGCCTGCAGACTGTGACGCGGCCAGTCTTGGGTGGGGCAGACTGTGACTTCAGGGCATTGCCGCCTCTCCTAGTGATGCTGATAACACAGGACCAAAGACCAGGCTTTGAGAGGTAAAGGCCTAAAGTATATTGCAGAGCTATTTCCTGGTTAGTCCTAACTAAATATTTATAACAATTTCCCAAGTATTTGACGATAGAAAATTTATAAACAATAAAGAGTTTCTCATATTGCAGAAACTACAACACACACGAGAGAGAGAAAGAGAGAGAGAGAGAGAGAGAGAGAGAGAGAGAGAACCTTATCTCCTCTTTGTGGGTTCCCTGTTTTACAACAGTACCCCCAGTGGATTGTAATTTTGGAATTAAAGCTTTCAAAGAAACTAATGGATTTCTCGTTGTCAGCACCAAGGCCTCCCTCTGCCTTGCAGAGGACTCTGAAAGCATGTTGATGGCTTTTGTCTTTGCATTTCATATGAAATAATTACCTAAGACTTGACAACTTTTACTCCTCTCCTGGGAGTGCCAATGTCTGTCCACTAAGGACAGAACTGTGAGAGCAGGCTTTACCACTCACCTTCTCTGGCTATTTCAGAAGCTTTTATTAGGATTTTGATGGCTTGTCTGTAGTCTTTGTTTGCCAGCATTCTGTCCGAGAGCAGTCTGTAGGTCCTCACAAGACTTTCACAGGCCATTAGGTTGAGAAACTGACCCGTCTCATCCTTCCATAGCCGTCCCTGGGTCAATTCATGGAATGCTTCATAATGCTCCGCAGCTTTCAGAAGCTCACCTGAAGAATAAAAGCCATTCATAATTATAAAAGTGCTGGCCAAAATTTGTTTTTAAAACTTTGTGTATTGTCAGCATTCCTCACAAGGGGGAGAGCTCTACTTGGTGAGATGCATGTGTTGGCATTGCTCTCAGCACTGCTCTTAAAGGGTGGGGACAGAAGCAGAGCCTTGCAGTGCAAAGCCCTCGGAAACGAAGAGGATCTGCCTCAAATGGAACCTCAGACTCTCCTCAGACACCTTTAAGAGTGATGACCTCAGCAACTGAAGTTACTGCCATTGTGCATTGTGCACCGTGTGAGACAGCGTGAAGGCCCACGAAACTGCCATTGTGCATTGTGCACCGTGTGAGACAGCGTGAAGGCCCACGAGCAGTTTTTAGCTTCCTTACATTGGCTAGTGTCTCCAGAACACTGTGCACCCCCCCCCCCAGCCACTGAACCACCAAACAGTCTGGTGGAGCAGAACCCACAGGGTTCAGAGAGGGTGGAGGCTCAGCTCAACACTGAGTGCTTAGGGGGCTCAACATTGCGAGCTTAGGGAGCGATACAAGGAAGGCTTTCCAGAGCCCATGCCTGCCACCATTATTCTCGTTGCTTTCCTGAGATGGCAACTGCCTCACTCTTAGGGAGCATTTAGATATCATGAGAAAAAAATGCACTGGCATTGAGGGTTTAAAAGGGAGTCTGAAGGAGCCACCTACATAGTCCCCCGTGAGGAGAACCTCACTGAACTGCAGTTCTGGATCGATTGCAGCAAATCAATTGCTCCCAATGTATCTTCTCAAATCCCAAACTCTGAGTTAGCCTCAAACCATTTTACTCCTTTAAATATGAGACAATGTACCTTTGGGAGGGCAGTCTGCAGTCCCATGCTGTGGACTGCATCTTACATGCAAGTCACCTTCGGAAACCTTCCTGCTATTGTGTAACATAAGCAGTCTTTGACGGCATTAGAGTAGCACCCCTGGTCCTAGACAATTTCACACCCAGACAGCCTGTTCCTGTTTGTTTGTTTGTTTAGGCTTAGGCTTAGGCTGATTACTGCCCCCTCTATGCCTTACTTTACTATTCTGTGAACTAAGCATACACTGCAAGAATTCAGAAATTAATTACTGCATATTTGGTGAATTATGGAGTTTGTGCAAAGTAAACACTGGGCGTGTTATCAGTTGGCATTGTGTCGTAGTCAGGGTTTCTATGCTTGCACAAACATCAGGACCAAGATGCAAGTTGGGGAGGAAAGGGTTTATTGAGCTTACACTTCCACGCTGCTGTTCATCACCAGAGGAAGTCAGGACTGGAGCTCAAGCAGGTCAGGGATCAGGAGCTGATGCAGAGGCCATGGAGGGATGTAACTTACTGGCTTGCTTCTCCTGACTTGCTCAGCCTGTTTTCTTACAGAACCCAAGACTACCAGCCCACAGATGGTACCACTCACAAGGGGCCCTCCCCCCTTGAACACTAATTGAGAAAATGCCTTACAGCTGGATCTCATGGAGGCATTTTCTCAACTGAAACTCCTTTCTCTGTGATAACTCCAGCTTGTGTCAAGTTGACACAAAACCAGCCAGTACAATTGACCTCTTGTCAACTTGACACACAAACACATCACCATTAAGCCTTAACCCTTACTTTCTTATTCATCCCCAAGATCTAAATAACTTTAAAAGTCCCACAGTCTTTGCAAATTCTTACATATTAACATTTCAGTCCCTCTTAAATATGCAATCTCTTAAAATTCAAAGTCGTTTAAAAATTCAAAGCTGTTTGTTATTCTAGAAATGCAAGTCAGTTGCAATTCTGGGACTGACGAGGTCATGCAAAGGAGTAGAGGCTTCTAATTGCAACATTTATACTTTATATTTATACTTTAATCCAGTGCATCATGCAAACTATAAGAATTAGTGCTTCTAACACCATTACCATGACTGTTTGAATTAACCTTTGCAGTTCATATTAGGATCAATACATTTCCACAAACTGTTTCAGTGGATAGGGTGGCCAGGAACGGAGCTGCCCTGACTGTATAATCTGTCCCCACTCGTTACGTTGACTCTATTCTTGAGATGACTATTAGTGACTACACAGACCAACTAAGAGTGTTGCGCACACCTATATAACACTAGCACATGGGAGAGGGCATGAGAGGGTCAGATTATAAGTAGGAGACTGTCTTAGGTAAGACAGGGTTTCAAAAAAATACATCAAAATAAGAATGACATTTCCAAAGAAAGGTAAAGGACATGGGAGAGTCGCTAGCAGATAGGTGGTAGAGAAATGAAGTAAAATCATGGGCAGTGTGAGTCCTTACCGTGTGTGCAGTGTGAGTCCTTACCGTGTGTGCTGGGAAGGAAACAAAGATACAGAACCCAAGGCAAGGGGTCCTTAGAAACCTTAGAAACCGATTGGTTTCTTAGAAACCTATCGGGCAGCTTTGGAAAAGGGGACAGAGCACATCCATGAATTGATATTACTAAAGAATTTTCCGTCTCGTAGACGTTTACAATAAATGAAAATATCAGAAAACAACTGTCTGGGAGGAAGGGGGATGTGGTGGGTGGCTTGGGTTTTCTCTTTTCTTCCTTTCTTCCCTTTCTACTTTTTGACATTTTGTAGAATTGTTATTAATAATGGTTATTTTGTAATATGAAATACACAACAGAAGTCATTTAAAACTAATGCCCGATCTCTTTTGCTTTGCTACAGGTGCAGATGGAGGATGCTCACTGCTCCAATCCATCTTTTGCTTGCAGCTGATCCTTTCTGTACCTCCTAACAAGGCCGACAGAGTTTTCCTTCCGAGTTGTCTTAGAGCACCTCTCACCAGAAACACCTTCCTGAATACCCACGGCCCTCATTTTTTTTTTTGGAGGTGGGTGGGATTCCAGCGGAGCACTGGCATATGTGTGTGTTATGCTTCCTCTGCCAACTATATTTTTGCCCACCAAGTATAGCTTCATAACTCTGGACATGTGCACGAAAGCTCCTTTTTCTTTTCCAGGACCCATCTACTCATAAAGTAGAGACACATTTTTCTTTTGGGCCATGTGATTAGAGAATAGTGGATACGGGAGTCTGAGAAAAATCAGGGATTTCCAGCAGGGACATGTGCAAGAGGAAGGACAACAAGAGATGGCTTCTAGATCACACTGTTCGTTTAAATTAGATGTAAATGAGGCATAAGGGTTTAAATAATAAGTGAGAGGTGATATCCTTAACCAAATTTGAGAGTGGAAGTTGAAGGCAGGGAGAGATGGAGGTGGACCCAAGGATGGGAAAGTGGGAAGAGCAAAGATAGAATCTCTGTCCTCCCTGTGAGCCAGACGTCCCTCTGCTGTGTGTCTTGGGGCTGCTAGGTTTTCTGGACCGATCCCATGTGTAAAGAAAAACAAAGCCTGGGGGGCTTGGGGGACACTGGTCACTATGAAGGCCTATCTTGGAGTAATCAGAAGTGGTCTTTTTGTATGAACTTAGGGTTTTCATCAGTGGACTGCCTAGTTCAAGACTGTCTGGGACTCAGGTTTGAGTATTTGAGACGTCCATAAGGAAGGGGGTCTATGATAATGGGTGAAAAACAGGAACCTCTCTTCCTGGGTGAGTGAGACATTGTCCAAAACAAAGGTTTTTCTCCACACACATTATCTTTTAGATGTCTCCCCAGACTGCTGAAGCAGAAATAATTTCCATTTTCTCACAAATGGGGAAATGGAGGCTCACAAAGATTAAATGCCTGAGATCGCAAACCACATTTGAATTTATTGTGATTGGAGGTTGAACTCCTGATCCTTAAAGCTCCATATAACTGGTTCTACCACATCAAATACGGCACCACAGACTAGGTCAGGACTAGGTCAGGAACTTAAGTTACCTCACTGACAACTACATCTTTTATGTTAAAAGCAATGTGTACTCCTCTCTTCTAGGCCTAAAATACTGCAGCTCAACTCAGGCTGCTCCTGCAACCATTAACAAAAACAGGATGTACTAACCCACCATGAACTCCCGGGTCTTCCTGAACACCCTGAGATAGAATCAGCTTCCCCCAAACCTGGTTTTCTCCTCAGCCGAGTGGGAACACCTCGGCTGTGTTCCTGGCATGTCTCAGATGAAGTGACCTCTCCCAACCAGTCATGGCTTCAACCCCACCTTTTGCTGCTTTGGCATGGATGAGGTTGATCCCTAAGTTTCGTTCAGAAGGGCTTTTGACAGAAGTAGAGTCTCCCAGTCCTTCTCCAATGTAAGGTTTCACTTCTTAAATTATGTCATACAAGTAAATCAGGCAGTAAGGATTTGATTCAAATGACTGTCTAAAGGCTGGTCAGAACTTGAAAGCACACATTGTAATACAGCATAACATTTGCCTGAAAATATTAAAAGATATGCCTCTGCTATGAAAAGGGTATAATAGTTTACATGCAGTTACCCCCTTGAAGCAGGATCAACAATGGTAGGATTTCGGTCCAACCTCTGTCCAACGGCAACAAGATCCTTTGTAATCATTTTACTTTATGAGTGTCTGTCGCTAGCTGAATAGGTATCTATTGAAATGCAGTGCATATTGCTTTGATTTGAAAACTTTAACGACATTACTAAAGTATTGGGAGGGGTCATAAATAACAGTCACTTTGATAAGCTAAGCATAAATATCGGTGTATCCGTTACTCTTTTTATGCTGTGCTAGAACACCACGACAAGCTCCGAGGAGGAGGAGGAGGAGGAGGAGGAGGAGGAGGAGGAGGAAGACGAGGAAGACGAGGAGGACGAGGAGGAGGAGGAGGAGGAGGAAGACGAGGAAGACGAGGAGGAGGAGGAGGAGGAGGAAGACGAGGAAGACGAGGAGGAGGAGGAGGAGGAGGAGGAAGACGAGGAGGACGAGGAGGAGGAGGAGGAGGAGGACGAGGAGGACGAGGACGAGGAGGAGGAGGAGGAGGAGGAGGAGGCGTTTGTTTGGGATTATAGCTCATGATGGTAGAATAAAGGAGCACAGTGGTTGGAGCAGCAGCTGAGGGGTCACCGCTTTAGACTCAAGCACGGAGCAGGGAGAACAAACTAGAAATAGCTCATCCCTCAGCGGCACACTTTCTTCAACAACCCTTCACCACCAAAACTTCCCAGACAGCGCCATTAACTGGGGATCAAGTGTTCATGTGCCTGGCACTACGGGGATCGCTCATTGAAAGCATTACAGCTTGGTTTTCAAATCTGGCTCACAACATTCTTTATAACTTCCTTGAAATGTTCATATATAATCTACCCTTCATTTCCAAATAAAATTTAACGCAGCAGGACCTACAGAGATCTTTCTAGATGACACTGGCAGTCTTTTAGAAGGACAAGAGTGAGTAGGGATTTTTGTTTTGTTTTGTTTGTTTTTTGGTTTTTTTTGTTGTTTTTATTTGTTTGGTTTTTGGTTTTTTGGGTTTTTTTGACCCATGTCTGAGTTCTTAAGTGTGGACACTATTTTCCACTGAGGAGCAGCAAGAGAGGGAGGAGAAATGATTAAAACAGGTACCACAAAAATAAAAGTTAGTAGAAGCCTCATGTCCATTAACCGTCTCTGAGGGGAGGGGACTTTGATCACGTGGCAGCAGGATCATTAGCCAGCCCTCAGCACTGTAATATCAGGGTAGCAGTGGGGAGAGAGATGCCAAGTACTGCTGAGCTGAGAGCCTGGTGTGCATGGCTCCACAGCCAAGCAGAAATGCACCATGCTACTTCATGTGAGTCACGGAAGAAAACAGGACCCCAGTGTCCCCCTGGAGGGAGGAGAGGTGGCGCCCCATAGACGCTACCAGTAGTGGTCAGTGTCCTCCTTCAAAACCATGAAATAACACTGTAAACGTAGCTTAGGCGAACCTGGTGAGCAACTGGCTGGGACAGGGACGTGTAGCTGTAGACAGAAGTGGTCCGGCCTCGGTTTTATTTTGTTTGCTTTTAACAATTATATGACATTTACATGAGCAATAAAGACTTCCGTGTGCTTTTATAGTTTTTCACCCTAAGCACAGTGTACTCCTAAAATAAACATACTGTGAAGGTGTTCCCTCGCATCCAAGACCCACACAAACAAGAAACCTGTGCTCTTACTTAAAAACACCAACAAAAGCCAGACAACGCTGCTGTAAACTGCGCAATGCTTGCGTTAAGATGAACCCACTGTGGAGACAATACAATTTTATATATTTGGATATTACCCAAATTGTGGCTTCTCCTTTTCTGCACGCCATCTCTGAAAGTTTATAGATATTTGTTGTCTCACAGCAGATGTCTAGAACAAATATTAAGCAAAGGGAAATGTATATGATCTCTCCCGTTTTCGTTTTTTTTTTTTTTAAAGTAGGAAGATTGACTAGATATTAACACAAATGGGTTTAAATGTGAAGCTGCCATAAAGGCAGGAACATAAATGTAATTCTCCCAGCCGCTATTTTGATGCACATTTTTGATTCCATGAATATTTTATGAAATGGCCCAAACTAAAGCCATATAACATTCCTGCATTACTGATGCCTGCGCCCGTAAGCTAAGAACATTAGAGGCATGATTGAATGCATTAAAATGAACTCATTCAGCAGTGCATTGATTACTTGAAGGGGGAGGGGAAGAGGAAAAGAGAGAAGGAAAAAGAGAGAGAAGGAAAAAGAAGTCATTCCACTTTAGGAAGCCAGCACACGCCAAAAGACAGCGGGGTGAGGGCACGTCCCAGTACAGTAAACTTCATAAAATGTGACTCATGCCAGCCTTGACATTAATTAGGCAAGGTATTAATTATGTCCAAAGATGGCTGCTGGTATTGTTCAAGTAATTTAAAATGTCACAGTCCTTAAGATGCCGAGACCTGGCCTGCTTTAGCTCCATACATCAGCAAGTCTGAGAGTAACTAATTATTTCTTTTTCTATCAACTTGTACATTTGCCAGTAAAAACAACACTGCAGAAACATTGCTTGAGAATAATTTGACAGGTCCACGAGGCCCATTTCCTCGGCAGCGTGGGCATACATGGGAAGCATATTTAATTCTAAACTGTGCACGTTTGTTGAAGACTTTAGGGAAATATTCAACTTTAGTTTAAAACAACAACCCAAGGAACAATAAAGCTTTATATATATTATGCTGTGTTTTAATCTGGAACAATGGGCCATCTTTGGCATAAATTACTATCCTGTACAGTGTAGACACAGAATGTGCTAGAAGCAATATTGAGCAGTGGCAGAAAAGAGAAAAATGTTACTGCTCTGGTGTAAAAACAAAAGACATTGGTTTCCATTTTGGCTTAACTGCAGAAGCAATTCACATCATCTTTCCATATTTACATTCGATTATAATCATTACAACAGGGCTACACGGGCTGACATAGCTGAGCCTCACCATCCCGCCAACAGGAAGGATGGACCTCCATCGTTTGTCTCCTGTGGGGGGAGATCTTCTGGTACTCTAATCCACCATAAGCCAGGGCAAAATGAAGTGCTGGAAGACAACGGTTTACATCCATAACTCAATAAACAGGGCAGAAAATGTGCCTGTAACTTTCAGGGAGCTTCTGGGAGGTACACAGGGGGATCTTTGACAGCTGTTTCTTTTCATCACAGATTTCAGGTGGGCTGTGGGATCGCCACTCTCCACTAGGTAAGGACAGATGCTCACTGAAGGAGACAATGGAGGGGGTTCTAGGAAGTGTGTGTGTCTGTGAATGTGCATGTATGCGTGTTTGTGCTTGCGTGTATATGTGTTTGTGTGTATATTATATGTTTGTGTGTGTGTCTGTATGTCTCTGTGCATATGTGTGTATATGCATGTCTGCGTGTGTCTGTGGGAATCTCTGGGTGATGTGTGTGTGTGTGTCTGTGTCTGTGTGTGTGGTCGATGTGTGTTGTCTGTATTTGTGGGGGGTGGGGATATCGGAGAGTGAGACCAGGAGACGCACAAAGGCCTTTATTATGAGGCCTGGATCAGGGTAAAGCCTGCCTTCATCTTCAGAGCCCCTGGAGGAAGCACTGTTCACAGTTGCTGTTTGGATATTTGTGTAGCCCAGCTGTAGTCAGTGCGCAAGCATAACTGCTAAATGCCAACAGTTGGTGTCCGGGTGTGGGGATTTTAGGTGATGGGTTAAATGTGAAGTGTTTCTCTTCTCCCCTAAGGCTTGCTTATTAGCTGTTGGCTTTGGGAAAGAGATCCTTTGGAATCTGCCCTAATCAAAGGATCGGCCTTGGTGGAGTCAGGGTATGATAGTCTTATTTGGAATTAGGTCCCCGGGGCTCACCGGAAAGTTACTTCTTGCCCTTGATCTCTGCTGTCTTTTCTCTGCTTCCTGTCTTTCTTGAAGTGAGCCTCTGCTCCTCTCCTCCCTCTCTAGCATGAGGTCCAATCTCACCTCAGGCCCAACGTAGAGAAACTTCTGCAGCCATGACAGGAGACAAACCCTTCCCTCTATGAACTGTTTGTCACAGCTCTAAGAAGTCTGAGTAAGAAATACTCTTTGCTCTTAAACATGTAAAACCTGAAGATATCAGATTGTCTCAAAAATTGAAATAGAAACATGTAAAATGTGGGTTGAAAACCCTGTTGTGGTGGTACACAGCTGGAATCCTAGCCCTTGAGAGGTAGAAGTGGTGGGAACATGAGTTCAAGGTCATCCTTAGCTAGATAGTGAGTTTGAGGCCAGCCTGGGTTACATGGAGACTCCATCTCAAAAACAAAGGCAAAACCTTTATTGAAATGAAATTAATGCTTCTCATTAATAAAACTTGTAGGATTTCAAATTTTCTTCATATAACATATTATTTTACCTTTTTAAAAAGTCCCTATTGTAATATTTACGTTTAAAAAAACCTAGGAATTTAACCCAGCAATCTGTGCATCCTGGGCTAGCACTGTACCAATCACTGCGCATGTGCAAGTACTCAAACATCCCAAGTAAAAAATGTTGCTGGACACACACAGGAGCAGATCTAGACCCCGTCCTGACTTTGGCACTAATGAGAAACTAAAGAGAGGAATCCATAGTTTCTATAGCATCACTCTTCCGCCGCGATCCACGGAGATCCACGTCGATCATGATTTTAAATAAACTACATTCTGCCTCATCTGAGTATGCTTACAAGAGCAAAGAGAAGATTCAGCTGACTCTGTCTGCTAGACTCATTATCAACACGTGGGTGAGGAGAGAGGGGCACCTTCTCTCCTCCGCGGCTTCTTTTAGATTTGGGATCTTACAAAGGGAGAACCAGCCGCAAATGTTCTGTTTGGGTGAACGTGAGGGGAGATGAACCACGTTAGTTGAACACTTAGTAGTTGCCAGCCAGGACAGTAAATGATTCTCGCGGTGGCGTGTTCTGTTCTCCCCCCCCCCCCCCCCCCCCTTCTCCCTCTCTCCCTGCCTCTTTAGAGCCACGGTAAGAGCCTCCGGGGTTGTCCCGCATGCTGCTCCTGGGCAAGGCCCTTGCGGGATGCACCACATGGCATCAGGTTACAATCATCCCCTTCACAGGTGCCTGCTGAGCTCTTTTTGGCCACGCCAGCCTGACTCAGTTTAGCTGCAGCTCTCGCTGAGGAAAGGGTGTCAGCCCGAAGCTGACAGCTGCACTTCCCGGACAGGACGCTCGGTAACTTTGGGCGCTTGGTGTCTGTGTTTTAATTTTATTTGCGTATTGTTAGTTTTCTCTCCCTTTTCTCCCCTTCCCTCCTCCTTTCCCCTTCCCTCCGCTCTACTCCCCTCCCTTCCTTTCTCTTTTCCTTTCTTTGATATGGAAAGGTGTCCCTTGTCCCACTGAAGGCCGTTGACACCATAATTGGAAAGCCTTTGCTCTCCTCCGCAGCTGACACAGTTTGGGGGCAGTGCTTCTCAGCAGCAGAGGAAATACCGGCCCGAGCAGTTATCCACTGCCCAGGCCGCTGCAGGCTTGGTGCAGCCAGCCAAGGCCTCTTGCAAGGCTTTCAAACAGAAAACCCTGCTGCAGAGGCAGCACCTCTGAACCAGGCGGGGCTTCCTCTCTGTGGCACTCGTTAAACAGTGAATAATTAAAACCCCCTGAAAAAGGCAGGTGAAATACAAGCCACAATGTCAGTACCACAGACATGAAAGAGAACGGGGAAGAAAATGAATTAAGAGCAGTGAATTATTATTCATTTGAAACTTTAATAAAGTTCCATCTGCAGTCTTGTTTAAAGATATATCAGACTTCAGGGATGTAACCCAATTACATTTTTATTCTAAGTTTCATTCAAAGATCCTGGACTTGGATTCTTCAACACAGATCAAACATGGTATAATTTTCTCCTGGTTATCAATACTTAAAAAGCAGCTCTTCATTAAATACTGTAAGGTCTTACGAGTGTGTACGCAGAGAAGGTGGATTATAAACTGAGACGACCCAGAAAGGGGACAGTTACAATCTGTACAGAAGCAGCGGTAGAATCCACTTGGTTTCTTTAGAAACATTTGAGTGACTCTATCCACGCTTACAGAACTGAGAGTGCCTGGGTTTCCATAGTATCTGGTCAGGTGGCTTTGGAAAATAGACGGTAGGCGGTATGCCTGCAATTAGTTCCTGAGGTTTGTGGCAGAAATGAAGTGTGCGATGAAAGAGCAGGAGTCTGGCAGTGTCACAGCCATCCCAGGGAGGGGCCTCAGACAATCCTGCTGTCGGCCCCGCCTATGGGAGGGGCCTCAGACAATCTTGCTGTCGGCCCCGCCTATGGGAGGGGCCTCAGGCAATCCTGCTGTC
>JADRCH010000041.1:6774914-6786869 GCA_019843965.1 Rhynchomys soricoides
TTGCTGTCGGCCACGCCTATGGGAGGGGCCTCAGACAATCTTGCTGTTGGCCACGCCTAGGGGTCGCTGGTAGTTTTGGAACCTCCCCCCAACCCCAAGGGCTCATTTCAAATGCTTGTCTACAGAGCTCTGTGCCTTATCAGGCCTCCTCCGTTGGAAAGGGAGATTCTTCCTGGACAACTTTCCTCCAGAAGATATTTAAGACACCTTCAAAAGCGGTTTAGAAGCAGACGCGTAGATTTACTCAGTTGTTTACTTCTTTGGAGGCTGGGATTGAACCCAGGGTGGCATGCGTGATAGGGTGGCAACACTTTGACAACCGAACTGTATCTCAAGTCTTTTTTAAAAACAACAAAACAACAACAACAACAAAACAACAACAACAACAACTATAATGAAGGGAGAGAAATTCTCCAGGAACTGGCTTAGTTGTGCAACAGGTGTGGCTAGAACTCGGCTATACCAACTGATAAACCCAAATGGAGCTTTGAAGGGGTTCTGAGAGGGTCCGCGCCCCCCATTTGCTTTTGCTCCTCCTTCAGAAGCCTGCAGCACCCGCGGACATATTCGTGTTTTCCTGACTGACACTTCGGTAAAGGCCTTTGTCACTCTAAGTGCCATTTTCTCTTGCAGTGTCTGGTCTGTAGGAAAGGCTTCACTATAACAAATCTTAAAGCTGACGGTAATTTAGATGGAGAATAAAGTCTATCAAAGCCCCCAGTGCTCCTCTAATGCTTGTCAACAACCTATTAACAGCAAATAACAAAGACACAGTTGTTCTCACCAGTGTTAACACATGAATAAAATATCAGGACTTAGGAAAATGTAGGGTGACCAGCTCTAGAAAACCAGATGAGTTCAAATACATATTAGCAGAACTGAAACTCTTAGGGAAAAGCCCCTGAGAATTCTTCCAGCCACTTGAAATCTACTTACCTTGCTCAAGTTTCGCTTTGTTCTTCCCTACCCCCCTTGGTGTTTTTACACAGTTGTGACCCTCACCAATTTACCAGGACTACCTCTAAGCTGCGCGTTTTCATAACGGCATGGTGAAAGCCTGTCTACTGGTATATTACATTCCAAAACCACTTTGGTGCTATTGAAGTCAGGGCCCGGTTCTTCTTGGGCGCCATTTGTAAAAATAACTTTTAAGTGGATTTAGAACTTACTTTTACGCAGTGCCGCCATCAACACATGCACATGGTGTTTCAAAGAAGCACGACTGCTTTTGCTTTTCCTTTTTTTACATAAATAAGTGCTGAATGGCTCTTCATGATTGCTCCCACTACTGTTTAAGCTGCTGATTCTCCTGTGAACTCAGTCTATTAGTTCTTGGGTTAATCGTTTGAGCTAAGAAGTCAAACCATCAGAGCACTTTCTTGGGCGATATACTTTCTACGTGAAATCCATGTACCTTTCTCTCTCACAACTATCGAATACACGGTTTCTGTGGACTTTCCCCGCCCAGCCCGGGCATCTGAGACTAATTTGGTCCTCCCTGTGGCGCCCACATGGTGTCCTCCCTTCAAATTTATTCAGTCAACATACCCACATTTTAGTGCCTTGTAAATAAATCCGTACACCCAGACCATGTTCCCCTGCTCTGAACTACTCATCCACAATGAATAAACAGTCCAATTTCCACTCAAGTTTCGGGGCAGGACAGGGAACTTTGTCTTCCAGAGTAGGAAGCCATCCAAGACTCCCGTGCTCCCACCGAGAAGCCATCTACCCCCCCCCCCATGTGCCCACTGACTCACTTCTCACTTTCCCTGTATTTTCTCTTCCTCTTTGCTCTCGGTCTCTGGAGGGGCTCTGTGTTCTACTAATTTTCAGAGAGCTAGCTTTCATGGAGAACCACTTTTAAATTTTTTAGATTTATTTGTCTTATTCTATGTGTGCAAGTGTTTTGCCTGCATGCACCACCTAAGTGCAGTGTCTGCAAGGGTCAAAAGAGGACATCAGCATCTTGGAAATGGAGTTATTAAATGGTTGTGAGCCATCATGAGGGTGCTAGGACCCAAACCCAGGTCCTCCGCAAAAGCAACAAGTGTTCTTTAAAAACAAAACAAACAAACAAACCAACAAACCAACAAACAACACTTTTGTAAAGCGCCATCTGGGTAGTCCGGAGGGCAGTGTGGCTTGAGGAATGAGAGGGGCTCGCCCTAGTGCCTACTGTGGCATGGCAGATCTACCAATACCACACAGGATTCCTGGGCTGGGTTAGAGCTGAGTGCAGAGGCAAGAAGACAGGTTGTTTAACCAACCAGCAAATGAAAGAGGATTTGGAAAGTGGGATAAACCATTTACATTCTTAGCTTTACCTGGGCCTCTCCTCTTTCAGACACCTTTTTTATTATAATTTTATAAGCATAAATCAAGGACAAAATAAACCCAGAGAGAGCTTTGCGGGGGCACTGTTGAACATTTGCACAGGGAGGTAGTGGAGGGCAAAGAAGGAACCGATCGTGATAGCTGAAGTCACGGGTTCCAAGCCTGGTTCTGACAGCTTTAGTTGCCTGTTAATACTATTCACGCTTAAAAGAGAAAGAAACAGAGTAGGCGGCGTGGATGAACCTCGAGGACAGCGTACACGAGAGGAGGCCAGTCACAGAAGACCAGAAGCTGCAGTTCTGTGTACATAAGGAATCAAACCAGGCAAACTTTAGGAAGCAAAGAGCAGAACAGAAAGAGCTGGGGAAAGCAGACACCTTGTGGACCAACAACCAAGAAGGACAAAGCTCCACCATGTGAGACCAACACTCCTAGCCACTCTCTAGGACACGATGCCTATAATTTACAATGCGGTTGTATGGACGTCTCTGTTAAGAAACTAGAGCTCATATTTAGCATTAACTGCAATAAGATTAAACTACTAAAAAAATATTTGAAAAGAAAATGCCAACCTCTATTTTCCAGGTATATGAATGTTTATAATGGGAATATTATCTGCCTTGTAAGCAAGGGAAAGCATGCATGTCTACATACCAATGTCTGTGCTTCCATCCTGCATGCTGCAGATGCATCTGACTTACTCAGTTTGCCCTAATTGTACTCTTAAATGGCTTATAAGACGCAGTGCGTGTTTATTTACGTTGAGTGTGACATAGAAAACAGAAAAGGAATAGAAAGAATTCTGGGTTCAAGTCTGTGACCAGCTACTTCCACATCTCAGAGGGCTGTACAAGTTGTTCAGCTCTTCCTTCGTGTTAGAGTGGCCTTAGCGCTAGATTGCTCTCAAGATTTGATACGGCACTAAAATTCATTCCTCTAAAAGAACTAAAGCTGTTAAGTTCCCCAGCCCGGTTTTCAGCACCGTTTACACTTACTACATTCATCTCGTCGTTCTCTAGAAAGCAGGTCTCCTGACCCCACTGCTAACATTGCACCTCTTCTTGAGCAGCAGCTTTGAGAATCCCAACTCATAGAAATTAGCTGGCATAAACAATTTCTGCTTCTCTCACTCCGACTTCCACCTGTTGGCTCAGTTGCAAACAACTGCCTAATACAACATGGGACAAGAAGGACATACAGGAAGGCCAGCAAGCTCCTGAGGCAAAGACAACTGCTCCACATGCCTCCTGCCACACAGCAAGGTTGCCCTGTTCTACATGTCAGTGATGTTACCAGGAAAAGATAAGCTCTTCTTGAATAGAAAGTGGAGCAGATTTCTGCCTCTTCATGGAAGACGTAATGGAAACATAGCTCACAGAGACATTTCAGCCTCTCTCTACATCTCTCCATGCAGATGGACACAACTATGTAGACCCACGGAGCACCTTGGAGCGCTTGAAAGCAGGGCAGAAGATTCGAGGACAGAAATGAAATATCAGGAAATGTTACGGGAGATGCTGAGAACAAGAACAGCTGGTGCCCAAGCAGGAGAGCAAGGTCCCGCAGGTGCCTTCACCAGCTGTTGCTGTTGGCATTTTCTCTGGAAACTTTCTCAAAAATTCAAATGCGTTCACTGGAGCTGGGGTTTGTAGGTCTGATGCTGATTTACTCCAATATCCTGCATCCTGCAGAGGCAGGTTTTAAATGGCAGGCTCACCAGAGGACAGGCACAGAAATGACCTTAGAAAGGGTGACGTAATGAGCAGAGCACCAGAGCAGCACTAATGCTGATTACTCTCAAAATAATACTTTCGATAGCTATTTTTGACAATCAATTCCAAGAACCCATGTCAGATGGCCAACAACAGACTCTAACTCCAGCCCCATAGATCCAAGGCCTACTTCACCCTCCATGGGTACCTGCAAGCTCATACATATACGCAACGAACAACAATAAATCTTTAAAAGATCACTTGCAGCAAGTGTCTGAACTGTTGTGCCTCTTCACCGATGATACTGACCACTCTCACGGTTGCATAGCTACAGAACAAGTTCTGTATGCGTTGACGATGTTCATCATTTTGCAAGACTTTAAAAGTCACAGTTGTTATGGGTCTATGTTAGATTTTTGTCACTGTGACAAAATATCCAAGGGAGTCAACTTAGAAGAAGGAAAGGTTCTTTTAGCTTCTTGTTTCATGGCTTTGGGTTCTGTGTCTTGACAGAACATCAAGGAGAGGGGACTGCTTGAGGCAAACTGTTTATCTCATGCACAAGAAGCAGAGATACAGAGGAAGAGGCCAGAGTTGCAACATTTCCAAACAGCTTAACTTCCTCTGCTAGGCTCAGCTCCCAAAGGTTCCACCAGGACCCAAGAAGCCCCCACAGGCTGAGAAACAAGCCTCCAGCACATGCTTTTCAGGAACACTTCCATTGGTCTGAGTGCCTAACCTGTGGTTATGATTACAATGACAGGAATGGTCTTTGTCCAGCTCTGATGGGACACTGTGGTAGCCTGAATTCTATTTAGAAGGAGGTGGGGATTTGGACACAGAGACAGCCACATACAGACGAGAGGTGATTGAAGACTCATGTCTGCAAGGACATAGTCTACAAACCAAGGAATGCCCAGAGCTACGGGAGGCTGGGGAGGGCCTGACACAGGTCTTTCCTTAAGATCCTGAAAGAACCAAACACTGTGGTTATCTTCATTTTGGACTCTAAATTCACTTGGTTCTGTCATTTGGGCCACCTAGTTAGCAATACTTTGCTATGGAAGCCACAGAAAAGCAATATAACACAGTGACAAGGACTTCTGTACGTAACAGAAGATATTACTTCAGGGAAAAGCGATATGTCAGGGATCTACTCAGTGTGTATGAAGGATGCTGGTCCCATTTTAGAAATACAGAATGATCCAGCCATGTGGAGAGTGATCAATCGAATAATATCTAAAACAATGCAAAATGACTTCCAGAAACTCTTTAGTGTCTCATATAAATAATCCCTTCTTAGCATTTGGCTTTTTATTTTAGTACATATTCTGTTATAAATGTAATTTTATTTTTATTCTTTAACATTTGAAGTACAGTTGATTATCACAGTATTCAGCTCTTTACTCTTTAAAAAAAAGGTAAAAATATAAGCATTTAATATAACCAAATATGTCACATTCAAACTGATAGAAATTTCATTGTAATTCCTTATTTGTCATGGGATAACATTTGCCAGTTTATTAGAAAAACAGCCTTAATAACTAAAAGACAGGCAAAGGATATATCAGTTTTTAGTGTGGTATTTTATTTTCTCTTTCATTTTATTAAAAATTAATAGCGATGTAGGCGCTGTTGAGAGGATTTAAAACCCTTCAGATACCCACGATCTCAACTGCGGCGGCCCCTAGAGAAGGTACTGACGCAGAATGATGGGAAGTCACGTTGCAGGGTGTGCCCTCTCCTAGTGTTAGAACTGGTTGCTGTGCGTGCGTGCGTGTGCGTGTGTGTGCGTGCGTGTGCGTGCGTGTGCGTGCGTGCGTGTGCGTGCGTGCGTGTGCGTGTGTGCGTTTTCAGTTAGAGCGAAACTAGCCAGTTCAAAACCTGGGATGCTATTAAAAACAAAACAAAACAAAACAAAACAAAAAAGATGGTTTTAAGAGATAGCCATGGAGACTGAAGAACCATTAAAGGTCCACTCCCAAATCGTGAAGAGGTAAAGAGTGAGGCTGAGGTACCTGAAACACGAATTCCATGTGTAAACTGAATGATCATCACATAGCAGAAAAAGACTGACTTTGAGGGGACTTGGAGAGCTGATGGAAATTTGAAATTAAAACAATGAGAGGCTGGTGAGAAGGTTCAGCAAGTAAAGGCGCTTGCCACTAAGTCTGATGACCGGAGATCAACCCCCAGCACCCACATGTAGGAAGGGAAGAACCAACTCTTCTAGGCTGCCCTCTGACCTCCACACATGTCCCGTGGCAGGTGTACTGTCACACAAACACACAGAATAGATGTCTTTTAATCAATGAAAACCTGAAAATCCATACAAGGAGGTTTACATTGGCCATAGTTGACAGAGTGAATGAATGTCCGGGCTGTATTCTTTCATTGCTAATATTCTTACACAGTCTTACATGGCATCAAACTCAACAGTGAAGCAGTTGATAGAAGTTTTAACTTGAGCAACACCTTGAGATCCTCTCCCGACCCTCCGCTTACTTATTAACTTTGGGAAGTAGGTAAATTATACATCATCACTGCGTGCGCTGACATCCTGCCTCTGGAGCACATAGCTGCTCAACTCATTTTCTGATTTCTATGGATACCGAAAGACCTGCTATCACAAAGTCCATTGCCACCTTATTTACTTATCTGAATGAAGAAAAAGAGCATTTTGTGAGAAGTGGAGATGGGGTTTTATATGAACTTCTTTATGCTTCTCTTATTTTTGGCATTTTAGGATTTATTTTAAAATTTTTATTTATGTGTATGTGTCTCTGTGGACATGTATTGAGTGAGTGTGTGTGTGCACGTGTGTGTGCGCGTGTGTGCAGGTGTCAGTAGAGTGCATACCCTTAACCACTGATTTATTTCTACAGTCCCACAAATTACTTTAAAAAAATAGCATGGTATTAAAGTTTTTTAGTGGCTTACTTTTTAAAATATATAAAGTTGGGGCTGGACAGATGGCTCAGTGGTTAAGATAGTGGACAACTCTTACAAAGGACCCAACTGTGGTTCCCAGCACCCATATCAATGCAAATGCTGTGCCTTCAGCTTCAAGGTGTTCATCACAACATACCCAGAGATGCACATTCATGGTGCAAACTCAAACACAGACCTACACATACACACAGATTTAAAAAAAAACTAAAAAAATGTTACTAGCATTGGGCTTTCCATGTTTATTATTTGGTAAAATTCAGTGATTTTCTTTTAATTATTTTCTTAGTTCTGGTTCTTATTGGGTGGCATTTCTCACGAATTTGTAAATGTCATTTACTTAATCATAGTGATCCATGGTTATGCTTGTTTAAAATATGTTCTACTTTTGTTTAATGCATTTGAATTGGGTCTTTCAAAAGCAATTTTAAAAATTGCACATCAAATTTCTCAATTTTGTTTCTGCTAGAGAGAATTCAATTCCCTCTTCTAGCCTTGTGGGGAAAGGGATTTATTTTTCCCTTCCCTCTTGACTTCTAGAATGAGAGAGGATGACAGACCTGGTTGGTGGAATTCTGAACTCTTGTCCTCTCTGCATTCAGTCTGTAGGAGGTGTGAACTCTGAACTCAGTGCCAATGTACAGGGAATGGCTTCGAGCAGGACAGCAGGGGTGTGCTGTCTGCAGTGGCTGGAGGCTAAGATGAATTCCTTGGACACTGGAGAGATGGCTCACAAGTTAAAAGCACTTGCTGGTCTTGTTTAGGACCCAACCCCCACATGGTGGCTCACAACCATCTGGAACTCTGGTTCCAGGGGATCTGATACACTTTTCTAGATGCCATGGGCACCAGACATGCATGTGGTTCATATACAGACATGAGGACAAATATACATACACATAAATTTTTAAAAAGTTAAAAAAACCCCAAAACCCAAAAATTGACTCCCCAGGATGACAGAGACGTTGACATGTCCATCCCAGCTCTTCGAGCAGTCTTAGCAAGTGCACTCGCAGTTCTGTTTTCTTTGCACCCGTTTTATATTTGGCAGGAGGAGGGGAGCGGGTACAGTCACCATCCAGTAAAGGATTTCTTTCATCATCCTTCTACTGTGTGTGTGTGTGTGTGTGTGTGTGTGTGTGTGTGTGTGTTTCAAAGGTTTTTCTCATGGATGACAAATCAATATGTAGTCATATATTCTACCTGTTCTTTACAGTTCACTTAAAAATGTTTTTCATACAATTTCATTTTAAAATAAGATAGGTCTGGCATAATCTAAGGATATGTGTCGAGGACTGAATCTGATGACTTGTGTTTCTTTTGTCTGTGACATTTGGTGTGTGTGTGTGTGTGTGTGTGTGTGTGTGTGTGTGTGGTATACGCACATGTTTGTGTGGGTACACGTGTGCATGTAGAGGTCAGAGGTCACTGAGTGAACTGGTTGATCCTTCAACTAATTGAAATCTTAGTTTTTGAGAAAGTCTCACAGAAGCTCGTCAATTCAGCTGTGCTGGCTGGCCGATGCACTCCAGGTATCCCCTAGTCTCTACCTTCCCCAGTGCTGGTGGTACAAAATTTGTGTAACCCGGCTTTCACGGGTGCTGGTGCTCTGACCTCAGGTCCTTATGCTTGTAAATACAGGCACTTTACCCACTGAGCCACTGTCTCAGTTCCAGTTTAATTGATGATTTTAACACAATTGCTGGCCATGGACCTTTGAAATATACGCATGATTCTGTGTGAGGGAGGGGCTTATGAGGCTCCACCTCTATCTGAGGAACTCTTGGCAGTTGAAGGCTTCTGGAGGAGGAGAGTCATTTTTCTTCAAAGGTGTGGGTGCTGGCCAACTGTCCCACACCCATGCACACACAGGCAACACTAACTGGACTCAGTGGGTTCGTTAAAGAGGAAGAGAAGAAGATGGAGTTGGGAGGAAGCCACACTTTGGTGATCTGGGTGAGTTAGAGGAAGGCTGTGGTCTAAACTGTACAGGTAGAAAATTCTCGAAGAGCTTTATTCAAACAATTCCGCTCACTTTAGTAACACTCGAGGCCTTCTGTTTTATTTGCTAGACTTAATACAGGGTTAGAATAAATTAGAAAAAGCAAGCTAATGTTACACTTTCCATTTGTACTTTATTTATGTTCTCTTTTTCATAGATACTTGTTTAAAAAGATTTAAAAATCATTTGGTATGACTTCTAAGTGTTAAAAATTAAACAAGCAGTGGAGCAATCAACACTGCTTCCAAACGTTTGGTAAATATGGAAAATCAGAAAGAGAGAATTAAAATTATTTGATTTTATTATACTTAATTTTTATGTGTCATCTACTAGAACTACTGAGCTTCTTTTTGGTAAATATAGTTTTACAGTTGCTTGGTTTGAATGTTTACGGCTAGTTCGTATGCATGAGGCTTTCTCTTGTCTTGAATTTTTCATTTTGTCCTGTTAGGTTCTAGACCGCAGTGCACACGGAAGGTACATTCCTGATGCCCTTGGGAGTGTGGGGAAGCCAGAACATATGTATGTTCTGCCCTTGAACACATTTCTCAGGCTTAACATCCGGATCTCCTTTCCTTCCCACTAAACTGCCCAGTCTGTTCTTTTGTCTTCTGGTATTTGTTGTTGAAGTGAGAAAACTGAGCCTGGTTTACTTTCTGCCTCAATGCAGGTTGTGTTCTCTCTTTGCATATAGGTAGATCTCTCTCTCTCTATGAACTATTAAAAAAAACTTCCAGGAAGTTATCAAAAGATGGATCTCTTTATTAATTCTGACTGGAGCAGGAAGGCGATTTAATTTCACTCTTAAGATACTTTTAGGGTCAAGAAGGCTTTCTGGAGATAATTCTGGTTATTGCTTTAATTCCAGTCATGGAGCGTTCTTCCCTAGAGCCTCCATATTTATCACAGCTCTCATTGCCTTCATCTCTGTCTTCTTGCAGTTTGAGGCATTTATTCAAGCTTGCTGTAGACATCACAGATGCACACTTGCATTGGGCTTTAAGGAAAGCAGTCCTTATGCAGAATCCCCAGATCTAGGATACAAAGATTAACATACCAACCGACCTCTGCAGGCTAGTTTCTCAGAGCAGTCATGGTCCTTTGGAAGCTCCAAGGAAACCTATTTGGTGGGTGCTGGGGGCAACTGCTCTTCATCTATACTCTGTCATTCTCTCATGGCAAGGATGGGTTGGTGTTTTCCAACCAATGAAAGCCTCCGTAGTTAAGTCTTGCTAGGTAGCCGCCATTCCCCAGGACTGTAAGCACAGGTTCTGCCCCAGTCCCTGTCTCCAATCCTCCTGCCCCCTCCGGTCATTCAGGAAGTGGGGGTGGGGTTGCAAAAATCCTGAATGCTACGCTGGCTGGCATGAAGACTCTGCTATGTCCTGTTGCTGTTGTATTGGGTCCTGATCATATCAGGAGGGTAAGGTCACTTCATGAATCAAACAGCAACCTATAAAATAGAAGAGCGGAGCATGTGCTGTTCTTCCTGACTCAGTGAGGTCCCTCTCTGAGGGATGCAGCAGCAGTAAGGTGCTGCCAGAATAATTCACTGTCATCTCCTGCTAGCGTGACAACTGTCCTAGCAAACTAATCATCTACCCAGGAACACACAGCACTTTTCTGCAAGCAAGTCCAAACTAGCATCAGCAAAAGTGTCCAAACTGGAGTGATAGGTGGCCATGTATAATGTTGTGACTAGCCTTCAGGAGCCGATGACTCAGCAGGAATCAGCAGGAGGTTAAGGCTCACAATGGAATTCTTTGTGTGTGAGAGAGGGGGGAAGAGAGGGAGTGGAGGAAGGAGAGAGGAGGAGAAAGAGTGGAAGAGGGGAAGAGAGAGGAGAGGAGAGACTGGAGAAGAGGGGGGAGGGAAGGAGGGGGAGGGAGGGAGAGAGGAAGAAGGATGGGGAGAGAGAGGAGAGAAAAGAGGAGGGAAGGAGAGAGAGGGAGGGAAGGAGAGAGAGAGAGAGAGAGAGAGAGAGAGAGAGAGCGCCAGACAAACAGACAGATAAATGGAAGTTACCTAGGACTGCTTGGCAGACTGACTGAGTGTTTGCCATACCACCTTGAGGACCTGACTGATCCCCGGAACCCATATAGAACAGTTGGTCCTAGGTTCTGGGGAGACAGCTCGGTGGGTAAACTCATTGCCACTCAAGTTGGACGATCAGAATTTAGATTCCCAGCATTCATGTAAATGTCTGGCAGCCATGGAGGCCATCCTTTAACCCCAGTGCTTGGGAGGCAAAGGCAGGGGATCCTTGGGGTTAGATAGCTGACTAGACTCACTGAATTGGTGAGTTCTGGGTTCAAGAATAATCCATGTGAATACTTGACATCCAGCTCAGACACAAATGTGTGTGCACACACACAAGCCTCCCTCCCCAACACACACACACACACACACACACACACACACAGTAGAGTGGAACATGCTTGTAACCTCAGCATGGTGGAGCTAGAGACAGGCAGATCCCAGTTTTGCTGACTGGTCACTGGTGCCTAAAGTTCCAAGTCAATGAGACACTGTCTCCAAAACCCACTGGAAGGATCCTGTGGAACAACACTGAGGTTTACCTTTGCCCTCTCATGCATGTGTATGTGCACCCACACATGTGTACATCCCCCAAACATACACACAAATAAAAAATATAGATAGAGGAGGAGGTAGGGGAAGATGACAGATCTGTCAGAAAAAGCATACAAGGATAAGTCAGAATGGAAATTCTACCTCTTCCCCATGAAATCAAAATGGTAAAGAGGCAGTCCCTTTGCTGCAAGCCTCCCCTACCACTACTGACAGATCTTCCTTCTGTTCCTGGATGAGACAGGAACAACCTGGTGGTCATCCTAGTGTGTTTTCATGATGGTCCTGCAGGTAATCGACACTGAGACTCTGTCTGCCTATCTATCTATCTATCTATCTATCTATCTATCTATCTATCTATCTATC
>JADRCH010000041.1:6786879-6844976 GCA_019843965.1 Rhynchomys soricoides
ATCTATCTATCTATCTATCTATCTATCTATCTATCTATCTATCTATCAGAATGACAGTTCCCCACCAACTCTAGGACTTGAACTGAAGTGAGCCATGCATGACAGCTCTTTTTTACTTCCAAAATTTCCCAGTAACTGGAAGAATATAGGGTTAATGTTGTGAAGCCCAATTAACCTTAACTGAGTCTCTTTGCTGCCACCATGGGTCGTGGGTTTTCTTGGACTGGAAAATCCGCCCTTCCTAAGTAATAACTCAGGAAGTAATAACATGGAGGTTTGGAAGTGACCAGCTATTGAGCTGTTTAAGGCATATTAAAATATAAGGGGTGTGTGTGTGTGTGTGTGTGTGTGTCTTTCATTTGAGAGATCCCAGAACATTGGGGTAGGTAGCAAGGAGCTCCCCTGCAGTGGACACCACCAGGGTTGATTAGAGTCCCGTTAATCGGGATCAGCAACATTACTCCTAGTTTCCCTGGCTTGTCTATGTGTACCAGCACTGACCGCTGGTCACTCAGAATGTTGTGTTGCTCTTCTTTACTCCTACAGAGGTCAGTAGCTAGCCTCGGAGTCTGGGGTGAGCTGGAATGGTGAGCTGAATGTTAGCAAATGGTCCTTGGAAAGTATCCACTGGAACCGGGAGAAGAGGCAAGGCATGGAAAGTAAGGAAACTGAAACGGAGGGTTAACCCGTCCAAAGTGGAAGCCTTTAATCTAGTTTACCAAAAAAGAGACCGGCCTCCACATGGCTCCATGGAGACAGGCTAGTCTTCTTGTCTACTGGGCTTTTTGCAAGGTTTGGATCAGTTACTAAGTCACTGGGGGAAGTGGGAAGGGCTGTGTTCCCTCCCCCACTCCCTCTCCCTATCAATAATGCTGCAACTGCAAACAGGGCCAGTCATGATGACAGAGAAGAGGCTAGCATTGCCACGTTGGGAATGGAAGTTAAAGATGCCTGCATCTCGGCCTCAGCTCATTTGGCACTTCCCTCTCTCTGGTCATGTGTCCTCCCAAGTGTGACTCATGGTTCGTCTAACCCTCCAAGAACTGCTCCAGAATCAAAGCACACATCTCCTGTTGCTCCAGTATCTGGGTACTTTCTGCTAGCCCACCAGATGCAGTGTGACTGCTCCTTGCCCTTCATTCAGTGTGAATGTTCTTTGCCCCTGCATCATGGCTGTACGATAAGATCCTTATCAATAAGATCATAATTCTAAAAGAAGACATGGTCGGTGACTTGCTAGAAGAATTAGTCAGTACCTAATCCCTCCATGCCGACCAATACTGCCATAACTCTGCAGATACTTACACTGAAGAATGAGCCTGCCTGCCCTTGAGCCAATGGGAGCCAGGGCACACTTTAGACTTCAGCCATCTTAGCAGAGTGGGGACTTGAGACTTTCTGCTTGACTTGGCCAAGAGGCTCTAGGTGAGAACTGGTCACATTTGTGCCTGTGGACTGCATATTACCCCTCACTGCAACCATGTGCCCAGTCTCTGACAATGGCATCTGCTTTTGTTCCTCATTTGCTCTAAAGGTCCCGGAGGGAGCTGGAGCCCTGCCCTGAACCATAGCCTGCTTGGTTGGGTCCTGACAACCTTCCCATTGCCATCTGCTGGCTAACATCCCCTTTAAACCTGAATGGAGGCACCCATGGAATCAGGAGGCTGCCACCTGTCCCGAAGCCCAGCTGCTGCCTAGATGTTGCGGTGGGGCCTCCATTCGCCTGTCGGGACCAATCAGATCAGATGAGTGGAAGGGACCCTACAGCCGGGTGAGCCCCTCCATTCTAGCTGTGTGTATCGACACTATGTGAGTTTACTTTTCTGGTGAAAATTCTACCCAAGGCTGCAGAAGCTGCAGATGGTTCTCTCTGTCACCAAGCATGCAGCCTCAAGAATAAGCACCAAGGCTGGCTTGCTTGTTTATTCCTGCTACAATTAAATTGTGGTTCTGGTGCTCAGGCAGTGCTCAAGGGCACAGATCCCATAATTTTATATCTGAGAAAAGTTATTTCTGTAACAATCAAACCCCAACTTCAACATGGCTTCAAAGGCAAAGACCTTAAAATATTTCAAAGACAAACATTAACTTGACAGCAGATATGGTACGTTTTATGGTGATATAGGCTAAGATATCTAAGTGAGAGCAATCCAGAGACCTGAAAATGTTACCTTGCAGTGGCTCCACTGGGATCACATGCCCTGCACTCATCTTGGCCCAGCCCCTATGCCTGTCTGAGATGACCAACAGCAGTGCTGTGGCTGCTTCATACAGGGTTTAGTACACTCCCGAAAGTTGTGGAATGAGTGAATGAATAAATAAAACAGTAAAGTCCATGATGCATACACATGGTGATCGAAACTCATTCAGAGATTCTGCAACCCAGGAGGAGGGATTATGCATACAGGGCTTCTATTCAGCAAGACAAAGGGCTGGAGATTAGTCACTCAATGATGTGAATTTACTCTACACACTGGACTGTACACGTAGAAACAGTTGGGCTCCATATACAAGTAGCTCAGAGAGAAAGCTACCTGCTCACTTGTGCTGAGGAGCCAGCAACAGGAGGACTCCAGACTCAGGGTCTGAAGAACAGCTGGAAGAGAGAACAGGTCTCCCAGGAATATTGACATCTGAGCTTGAAGGAAAGACAAACCACAGTCAGAGAGAGAAAGGCCAGCTAACTCCAGAGATAACCAGATGGCGAAAGGCAAGGGCAAGAACACAAGGAACGGAAACCAAGACTACTTGGCTTCAGCTGAACCCAACTCTCCCACCACAGCCAGCCCTGGATACCCCAACACACCAGAAAAGGAAGACTCAGACTTAAAATCACTTATCAAGGGGATGATAGAAGATTTTAAGAAGGAAATAAATAACTCCCTTAAAGAAATACAAGAGAACACAGGTAAACAACTGGAAGCCCTTAAAGAGGACACACAGAAATCCATTGAAGAATTACAGGAAAACACAATCAAACGGGCAGAAATACAGGAAAACACAATCAATCAAATGAACAAAACCATTCAGGAATTAAAAACAGAAATAGAAACAATAAAGAAATCACAAAGGGAGACAACCCTGGAATTAGAGATAATAGGAAAGAAATCAGGAGTCATAGATGCAAGCATCACCAACAGAATACAAGAGATGGAAGAGAGAATCTCAGGTGCGGAAGATACCATAGAAAACATGGACACAACAGTCAAAGAAAACACAAAATGCAAAAAGCTCCTAAACCAAAACATCCAAGATATCCGGGATGCAATGAGAAGACAGAATCTGAGGATAATAGGTATAGAAGAGAGTGAAGACTCCCAACTTAAAGGACCAGTAAATATCTTCAGCAAAATTATAGAAGAAAACTTCCCTAGCCTAAAGAAAAAGATGAACATAAATATAAAAGAAGCCTACAGAACTCCAAGTAGACTGGACCAGAAAAGAAATGCCTCCTGTCACATTATAGTCAAAACACCAAATACACAAAACAAAGAAAGAATATTAAAAGCAGTAAGGGAAAAGGGGCAAGTAACATATAAAGGCAGACCTATCAGAATTACACCAGACTTCTCACCAGAGACTATGAAAGCTAGAAGATCCTGGGCAGAGCTCATACAGACTCTAAAAGAACACAAATACCAGCTCAGGTTGCTATACCCAGCAAAACTCTCAATAATCATAGAGAGTGAAACCAAAATATTCTATGACAAATCCAAATTTGCACAGTACGTTTCCACAAACCCAGCCCTACAAAGAATAATACATGGGAAATGCCAATGCAAAGAGGGAAACTACACTCAAGAAAAAGAAAGAAAGTAATCTTTCAACAAACTCAAAAGAAGATAGCCACAAAAACAATATAAACAACATCAAAAATAACAGGAAATAACAATCACTATTCTTTAATATCTCTTAACATCAATGGTCTCAACTCCCCAATAAAAAGACATAGACTGACAGAATGGATCCATAAACAGGACCCAGCATTTTGCTGCATCCAAGAAACACACCTCCATATTAAAGACAAACACTACCTCAGAATAAAGGGCTGGAAAACAATTTTCCAAGCAAATGGCCCCAAGAAACAAGTTGGAGTAGCCATTCTAATATCGGATAAAATTGACTTTCAACCAAAATTCATCAAAAAGGATGCGGAAGGACACTTCTTACTCATCAAAGGAAAAATCTACCAAGAAGAACTCTCAATTCTGAACATCTATGCCCTGAATGCAAGAGCTCCCACTTTCATAAAAAAACTCTACTAAAGCTCAAAGCACACATTGCACCTCACACAATAATAGTGGGAGACTTCAACACCCCACTATCAACAATGGACAGATCTTGGAAACATAAACTAAAAAGAGACACAGTGAAACTAACAGATGCTATGAACCAAATGGGTTTAACAGATATCTATAGAACATTTCATCCTGCATCAAAAGAATATACCTTCTTCTCAGCACCTCATGGTACCTTCTCCAAAATTGATCATATAATTGGTCACAAAACAAACCTCAACAGATATAAGAAGACTGAAATAATCCCATGCCTCCTATCAGATCACCACGGATTAAGGTTGGTCTTCAATGGCAACAACAACAACAGAAAGCCCACATACACATGAAAGCTGAACAATGCACTGCTTAATGATAAGTTGGTCAAGGAAGCAATAAAGAAGGAAATTAAAGACTTCCTAGAATTCAATGAAAATGAAAGTACAACTTACCCAAACCTATGGGACACAATGAAAGCAGTGTTAAGAGGAAAACTCATAGCTCTGAATGACTCCAAAAAGAAACTGGAGAGAGCATACATGAACAGCTTAACAGCACACCTGAAAGTTCTAGAACAAAAAGAAGCTAATACACCCAAGAGGAGTAGAAGGCAAGAAATAATCAAATTAAGGGCTGAAATCAACCGAGTGGAAACTAAAAGAACTATACAAAGAATCAACAAAACCAAGAGCTGGTTCTTTGATAAAATCAACAAGATAGATAAACCCTTAGCCAGACTAACCAGAGGGCACAGAGACAGTATCCAAATTAACAAAATTAGATATGAAAACGGAGATATAACAACAGACTCTGAGGAAATTTAAAAAATCATCAGATCCTACTACAAAAGCCTATATGCAACAAAATTGGAAAATCTGGAGGAAATGGACAAGTTTCTAGACAGATACCAATTACCAAAGTTAAATCAGGATCAGATAAACCATCTAAACAGTCCCATAACTCCTAAAGAAATAGAAGCAGTCATTAAAAGTCTCCCAACCAAAAAAAGCCCAGGACCAGATGGGTTCAGTGCAGAATTCTATCAGACCTTCAAAGAAGACCTAATACCAATACTCTTCAAGCTATTCCACAAAATAGAAACAGAAGGAACACTACCCAATTCATTCTATGAGGCCACAGTTATACTGATACCAAAGCCCCACAAAGACCCAACAATAAAAGAAAACTTCAGACCAATTTCCCTTATGAATATTGATGCAAAAATACTCAATAAAATTCTTGCAAACCGAATCCAAGAACACATCAAGACAATCATTCACCATGATCAAGTAAGCTTCATCCCAGGGATGCAGGGATGGTTCAATATCCGGAAATCCATTAATGTAATCCACTACATAAACAAACTCAAAGAAAAAAACCACATGGTCATCTCGTTAGATGCTGAAAAAACATTTGACAAAATTCAACATCCCTTCATGATAAAAGTCTTGGAAAGATCAGGAATTCAAGGAGCATACCTAAACTTAGTAAAAGCAATAAACAGCAAACCAGTGGCCAACATCAAACTATATGGAGAGAAACTCGAAGCAATCCCACTAAAATCAGGGACTAGACAAGGCTGCCCTCTCTCTCCCTATCTATTCAACATAGTACTTGAAGTTCTAGCTAGAGCAATCAGGCAACAAAAGGAAATCAAAGGGATACAAATTGGAAAGGAAGAAATCAAAATATCACTATTTGCAGATGATATGATTGTATACTTAAGTGACCTGAAAACTTCACCAGAGATCTGCTACAGCTGATAAACAACTTCAGCAAAGTGGCTGGATACAAAATTAATTCAAACAAATCAGTAGCCTTCCTATACTCGAAGGATAAACAGGCTGAGAAAGAAATTAGGGAAATGATACACTTCACAATAGTCACAAACAATATAAAATATCTTGGTGTGACTCTAACCAAATAAGTGAAAGATCTGTATGACAAGAACTTCAAGTCTCTGAAGAAAGAAATCAAAGAATACCTCAAAAGATGGAAAGATCTCCCATGCTCATGGATCGGCAGGATTAACATAGTTAAAATGGCCATCCTGCCGAAAGCAATATACAGATTCAATGCTATCCCCATCAAAATCCCAACTCAATTCTTTGTAGACCTAGAAAGAGCAATTCTCAAATTCATATGGAATAATAAAAAACCCAGGATAGCAAAAACTATCCTCAACAATAAAAGGTCTTCTGGGGGAATCAGCCTCCCTGACCTCAAGCTGTACTACAGAGCAGTAGTGATAAAAACTGCATGGTATTGGTACAGTGACAGACAGGTAGATCAATGAAATAGAATTGAAGACCCAGAAATAAACCCACACACATATGGTCACTTGATCTTTGACAAAGGAGCTAAAGCCATACAGTGGAAAAACAAATCTTCAACAAATGGTGCTGGATCAACTGGTGGTCTACATGTAGAAGATTGCGAATTGATCCATTCCTATCTCCCTGCACAAAGCTCAAGTCCAAGTGGATCAAGGACCTTCACATAAAACCAGATACACTGAATCTAATAGAAGAGAAAGTGGGGAAGAGTCTCGAACACTTGGGCACAGGGGAAATGTTCTTGAACAGAACACCAATGGCTTGTGCTCTAAGGTCAAGAATTGACAGATGGGACCTCATAAAATCACAAAGCTTCTGTAAGGCAAAGGACACTGTAATTAGGGCAAAACGGCAACTTACAGATTGGGAAAAGATCTTTACCAATCCTACATCTGATAGAGGGCTAATATCCAATGTATACAAAGAACTCAAGAAGCTAGACGCCAGAGATCCAAATAACCCTATCAAAAAATGGGGAAGTGAGCTAAACAGAGAATTCTCAACTGAGGAAACTCAAATAGCTGAGAAGCACCTAAAGAAATGTTCAACATCCTTAGTCATCAGGGAAATGCAAATCAAAACAACCCTGAGATTCCACCTCACACCAGTCAGAATGGCTAAGATCAAAAACTCAGGTGACAGCAGATGTTGGCGAGGATGTGGAGAAAGAGGAACACTCCTCCACTGCTGGTGGGAATGCAAGTTGATACAACCTCTCTGGAAATCAGTTTGGTGGACTCTCAGAAAATTGGACATAATACTACCTGAGGACCCAGCTATTCCACTCCTGGGCATATACCCAGAATATGCTCCAACATGTAATAAAAACACATTTTCCACTATGTTCATAGCAGCCATATTTATAATAGCCAGAAGCTGGAAGCAACCCAGATGTCCCTCCACAGAGGAATGGATACAGAAAATGTGGTACATTTACACAATGGAATACTACTCAGCTATTAAAAACAATGACTTCATGAAATTGGTAGACAAATGGATGGATCTTGAAAACATCATTCTGAGCGAGGTAACGCAGTCACAAAAGAATGAACATGGTATGTACTCACTGTTAAGTGGTTATTAGCCTAGAAGTTTGAAACACCCAAGAGTCACTTCGCAGGAACAATAGTACTGAGTACGAGGTCCCAGATGGAGGGCTTGGAGAAAGGACTGAAGGAGCTGAGGGAGTGTGCAGCCCCAGGGAGATAGCAACACTGGCAACTGGCCTGACCCCCCATACTTCTGGAGACTGATCCACCAACTAAAGAATACACATGGAGGGACCCATAGTGCTGGCCACAAAGACTGCAGAGGAGGGTCTTGTTACCCGTCAGTGGGAGGAGAGGCCCTTGGGCCTGAGGGTGTTAAATCCCCCAGTATAGGAGAATGTCAAGGAGGGAAGACTGAGAGTGGGTGGGGGGTGGGGTGGGGGGTGGGTTGGAGAATATCCCCATAGTGGCAGGGGGAGGGCAGAGGGAATGGGGAGGTTCCAAAGGGGAGATCTGGAAAGGGGGAAACATTTGAAATGTAAATAAAATATGAAAAAAAAAAAAAGAAACAGTTGGGCTTCATGATTACCAGGACTCGCTCTCGTTCATTGTGTTGCCCTGGGCACAAGGCTCTAGACTAGTATTTGATAAATGTGCTGGTTCGTTGGTTACTGAATGGATTTTGCTCAGTCGCAAGTTCATGATCGCATGGTAGTCTGTGGCAGAGTTGCTTGTTTAACTAACCCTCTAGTTTTGAGATATTATGAACTGTAATCATAAAGGGTTAGTGTGATTCAGTCTCTTAAGTACCTTTATCTGCTTCTTCCCATCTATATCACCATGGCAGCTTCTTAGCCACGCCCTTCCTCCCACAGTTGGCATCTCAGATGGGCTTGAATGCCTTTCCTTGTCTGAATGGTCAGAGGCTCACCTACAGACTATGAAGGCTGCCATTTCTGCCTCTTCTTTCCCTTGTGATTTCCACTCAGAGCAAGTTGCCCCCCTGCTCCTCCTCCACTTATGGCTCCTCTTTCAGAGCATGACACTGTTACTTTTACACATGTAAGTGCCAGCAGTATCCGAGTCCTATCAATACCTCTCAACTTCATCGTGTGTCCCTTGAATACAGCCCTCAGGATCTCTCACCACAAGCTGACAGGTCCAGCATCCCGGCTGTTCGCATCACATGGCCCCTGATCATGCTGTAGTGGCTGCCATGTCTTAGGATATAACCCAGCTTAGCTGTAGCTTTTCAGTATACAGAAACTAAGTTTTAATTTAATTTTGTTTCAAAGTCCTACATCATCCTAGTCACAAAGTGTATATGTATCAATTACATATATATCAATACATTGATATATATGGCAAATATATAAATATATATGTATGTATCAACAAGCACAATCACACACTGACCATCACAATATTCATTACACAATGACCATCAGACAGTGGCCATAAAACAGTGGCTATATACATATATTTATATATATATATATTTTTATGTATATATATATTTCACCACCTTCCCACAGAACCTGAGTGCTGAACGAGCAGGTTCATAGAATGCTTTAATCTTCTCCTACATCCTGTTTGCATTTTACCTGCACACACCGCTTCATACATTTCCTAGCTTTCCATGTGGAACCCTTGATCAGTCATCAAACTAAATGTTCTTGACCATTCTTCTTTTGGGCTTGATTTGGGGCTGTCTTGTTATAACATTAAATGCAAAGTTTTATTTAAAGCAGCATTTCCTTCAGCAATTATTGTAAAACTACAGCAAGGCAGGAATCTGATATGCGGTTTTTATCTTTTCAGAGGAGGAGGAGGAGGAGGAGGAGAAGGAGGAGGAGGAGGAGGAGGACTAGAAACTCACAAAGGGAGCTTTCATTTTCCCAAACAGCTCTGTAAGTGAAAATTCTATTACAAAATAGACAAAGTGGTCTGGTATGAAAACAGCAGCAGCAGCAGCAGCAGCAACGACGACGACGACGACCACGATGATGCACCACAAATAAACGCGATGCAGCGAGTGACCTGAGAAAGGCGGTAGAGGATGCGGAAAAGTTGTGGGCGTGACTAAGGCAGATAGCCGGCGGTTCCTGCCGCTGCTCCTGCGGGGCCAGCAGAGACTGGTGCAAGGATTCGTCACCAGGGAACACCGAAGCGGACTCTGGCCACTCGCTTTTGCTTTCTGACTGCAGTAATATCTCCCTTACATTCAGGGTATTTTCTTAACTTTCACCCTGGTTTGGTCTTGGGAGCCCCTAAAACATCCCCAGAGAAGGCCGACTTACCCTCTTCCTCGAAAAGAAGGCCCATGTGTGCCTCCGCCTCGGCCTCTTTCTTCCCACCGTCAACTTTGATCAGCTGAGCAATATTAAAACACCGTTCGTAGAAGTGGTTCCTCACCCACTTGTCTTCAGAATTATCAAAATAGCAGGCCAGAGCATACAGGTTGTTATATACCTCTTCATAGTATCCTTTACAAGGAAGAAAAACCACAGCGCATCAGAGACACGGCATAGTTTACATGAACACGATACTGCAAATTACTTCTATGTTTTTCGTAAATACATGGCCAACTGTCTTGGAAAGGAAATCTAATGCGAAACGCCATTTATTTTAACTATTGAAATAATTAATCAAAGGATGTGTGCATAAGACAGGCAACAAACATCTTTCCAAAAACAGCAGACACGCTAGAAATTGAAACATAGTTGGTTGAAATAGGATTTCTTTATACAACAGAACCAGAGTATCTGTCAGCAATGTTCTGTTTCTCTTGGAAGGGGAAGGTAGTGGTGTCACTGAGGGAGAAGAGGAGAGGGAAGAGGAGGGGAGGGGAGGGGGGCACAGGACAGGAAAAGGACTGTTCCACATCCCAGTGATGGGTCTAAAGGCATGTACCTCTAAAGCCTGATGAAATCAGTGTTTCTAACCGTGACAAAATAAAAGCAAATGCAAAGAGACAAAGGGGAATGGAAGCCCCAAAATATCTTTACCCCCAAAGGGTACAATGCAGCTGATACCTACAGGAGACTTAGGTCAGGATGATCTCCATGCTCCATCCATTTTCTACCAATGTTTCTAGAAATACAAGTGTGAAGTGATGCTAACGGGTAGACAGCTACGCTCCTGTTTGGGGATTTTTAAATTGAGAACATGCATACACTAGCCATTCTTTGTACTCAGACTTTGGTAATTTGTTACATGCATCTTTGTTCTGTGCACACATACACGTTACACCAAGAATATGCCACTAAACTGTGACCCCTTTTGTGAATGATGCTGCAATATCATCATTGAACTCAAGCAAAGCAAAGATGTCTTTGTGGTAAGGAACTGTGTTGTGGTCCTGTGAATCAGACAGCCTACACAAGCCTCAAACGTGACATTCTTCCTGCATCTGCCCACCAAGACCTGACATTATAGGAGCAAGTCACTGTATTCATGACTAAATTGCTTTTAAACAAGTTGTTATGAACAGAGATCACTGATACCAACTTCTCACTATTATTAGGAGGGTCAGCTCCTAAAATGACCATGATTGTGGACAATATTGTCTATTAGTGTGTTGTATGAGATTAAATCATAAAGACCAGAAGAACTAGCCAAAACATACAAAAGAGCTGTAAATAAGTCACTTTGTTATTTCAAAACCATTTCTTTGTGTGTATATGTGTGAACAGAGTGGCGTATATGTATATTGCATCCATGTGCCTTGCAGAGGCCAGAAGAGGTGTCTTCCTCAGTTGCTTGCTGCTTTACTTCCTTGAGGTTGTGTCTCTCTCTGAACCTGGAGCTAGGTTTGCCTGCATTGTTAAGACTAGGGTGGCTAGCCATTCACAGCGATCCCCTTGTCTCTGCCACCACCTTCCACTGGTGTTACAGTGTCTTGGTCAGGGTTTCTATTGCTGCAACGAAACACCATGACCAAAACCTAGTTGGAGAGAAAATGGCTATTAGGCTCATAGTTCCACATCATATAGTTCATCATTGAAGGAGGAACTCAAGCAGGGAAGGAGCCTGGAGGCAGGAGTTGATGCAGAAGCCATGGAGGAGTGCTGCTTTTGGCTTGCTCCCCATGGCTTGCTCAGCCTGCTTTCTTACAGAACCCAGGACCACTAGCCCAGGGATGGAATCACATACTAGGCCCTCTCCTATCAATCATTAATTATGAAAATGCCTTATAGTCAGATCTTATAAAGGTATTTTCTCAATTAAGGTTCCTTCTTTTCAGATAACTCTAGCTTCTGTCAAGTTGACATATAACTAGCCAGCACATCCAGCTTTTACTTGGGTGCTGGAAATCTAACTTAGATCTTTATGCTTGCATAGGCAAGAAGTCTCCATAGAGCCATTTTCTCAGCTCAAGGTACTTCCAAATACCACAGAGACTTCCTGCTGAAACTTCTCACCTAGTGTGAATAGACCAGTATAGTTTATCAAATGTTTCATTTTTGTTGATCAGAGTTTCTGCTTACAGATAATAGTGGGTAAGATATGTCAACTTTCTATTTTTACAAATGTGTATATAAACATGTTCTTTTTTTAGTAAATTGAACTGTAATTAAAATATTAAATTAAAATATTCTCATTATTATATATACAGAGTATTTTTAAAGTAATGAGTTGTAATTACGTAAGTCCCCAGGATTCTGTATTTAAAAACTGCCTCTAAGCTGAACTATTTTTCTGTAGCCACATCTGTATTCTTCACAGTCTAAGTATAGCCTGATCTCCCCGAGAGAGTTGCCAGCAGGCATCATCTGAAGACGAAGCTCGTCATGGGCTTGTTATTCAGATGCTATGTACTCTAAAGAGGGGATTCGCTGCTAAAGTAAGTTTGAGGAATAATCTTGTTAATTTTCTCCGCTTAGTGAAATAACACAATACACAAAGGTGTACACAATGCTCAGATAAATGCTACAGAATCAGGATGTTTAAGCCCACAGCTATTTAACCTGGAGTATTCCAGACTTACTTACTGGATGGTGTTTTCCCCATTTTCTACTTTGCATAAGATTTATATTGTGTGAGAGTCCTCTTGGGTCCAACAGATTTTATGTATATTGAACGAATGTTGCCAGAAGACAACATAGCTACTCAACGCTCAACCGTAATTTACAAGTCAAGTGTAAGAGACTTTAGAATTATCTCTACCTTCAGTTTGTTGTCATCATTAGTGCCAGTTTTTTCCTCAAGACACTAAGAATAGCATTCCAGGTGGCATGGAAAGGACTCACAGCCAGGACTGAGATGTGTCTGAGACATGTATGTTAACCTATGGAAGATGACCCTCAAAGGAAGGACTAGATTGCTTTAAAACAAGTTTGGTATAAATCACTGAGTGGTGTTGGTGATTTAAATAGCGATAATGTTACTGCTGTGCACATTTGCTGAGGCTGAGCTGGTGCAGACAACTACGGCTCATGCCACAGATGAGGCAGCATTGATGTGGATGACCACTGGTACTGGCACAGCTTGGATGAAATGAGCTTCACCATGGCCCTCAATGGATGGATGGATGGATGGATGGGAGGGTAGATGAATGGGTGGATGGGTGGATGATGGGTAGATGGGTGGATAGATGTATGGATGGATGGTGGGTGGGTGGGTGGGTGGATGGGTGGATGGATGGATGGATGGTGGATGGGTAGATGGATAGATGTGGAAGCAGTGAGGACTCTCAGAGACATATTACTTCAGCCTCACCTTCTCACAACCTGAGATCACACACCGTGGACCCTTGAGACACTCCTGACAGAACTTTGCATTCTAGGTGCACGGATACACACCTTAAAACATACACAGGTGTTTTCAGATTTAAGATTCATTCAAGCTAACAAAAGCAAACATGCAGATGCCATTTCTGGAGTAATTTTTATTCAGATCTCATTTTTTTTTCCTCTGATAAATTTCAGGTGTGGAGGGTGCAAAATAATGCCCAAAGTTCTAAAAATTGATTATACTTTCTGCGATAATTTTAATTTTCTATATTTCAGCAGGGTAAAAGTCAGGGCACCTCATATGAGATAACCCTATGGGTGAGCTATTTTGAGCAGAGGTGATTTTGTCCTATTTAATAAGTACAACTTTATTTCTCAGACATGCATGATAAACCACACAATGCCACTTGAACGGGATCTCACTGGTACCTGGTTTTCTGTGTGTTACTTTCCTTTAACTTGAGCATTCTGTGGTTCGTCATCCCACAGGTGCTTTCCGACAGACTGACACAGCAATGACATAATCATCACAGCACGTCAGGCACTTGGCTCTCATTTATACTTCTCAAATGAAAGCCCCCAATTTAAGCTGATGATGAAATTGAACCTTATAAAATACATAGTGGGCAAAGTTTATCTTGGCTAGTTCTATTTCCAGTGTAAATATCAATTCAGGATTTTGCTCTGATGGTAAATTTGGGACTTGGCTTTTGTTTGTTTTGTAATAACTTAGCATATATTTTTTACAATAGTCAATTTCTCATGTTTAAGTCGTATTTTGAAAGGTCACCAAAAGACTGCATTTCATGTCAATTCTTCAGTTCAGAATGCTTCCCACGCTCTAGAGACCCCCTCGTATGGTACCCTTGGGTTTTGTGTTCACATTATGTCCCATCTTATGGTCCTGAGATATCTTATGTCTCATCTTACAGCCCTTAGACCCCCCCTAGCTCACCATGAGGGCTAGGGCTTGGGCTGGCCCTCTGTTCTGTGTACCTGTCCTCACAATAGCAAGAAGATGGATAGGAAGAATTGCCTACTAACTGTGTAAAGGCCCCAAGTGAAAGATCACGTTGTCACGGATAGCACTGGTCTTTCTTTCTTTATGTATTCTCTTGTGTTTGCAGTCAGAATGATGCAGGAAAAATTTGAAATGCCAAATTCTAGAATTTTTTTCTCTTTTATAATGAAAACAACAAATGCCTAATACAGACCTAAAAAATATTAAATGGAGAAGTCCATCAGAGATTAAGGTCCCAAGTGCCTTAACGACACCCTGAAAATTACAGGCTTTTCATGTCTTTTAAATACCACCATTTTGTGATCCAAGCCAACAGGCTCTCATGACAAAACTTTCAAAGCTCATTATGCAGATGCTAAAACAAACTACATCTGTGTGGTTTTCTTGTGACAGTGCTTTCAAAACACGTCAATATTCCTACATCACAGAGACAGATCAGGATGTGTTCTTGAACCTGTTGGAAACTTCTGTGGGTGTTTGGTCGAACACTGTCTTCCCAGGCTTGCAGTGACATCTGCAGAATGTCTTTGTAGCTGGTCAGCCTGGTGCAGAGTCATTTAGTCCTTAAAGCTGCTCAGGGAAACAGGTTGGATTGTGTGATTTGTCTTATGTATCAAGTTCACGGGGCAACATTTTGGAATCTTCCCTGGGGTACATCCCCACATCCCAGCGCCTACCTTTCCTCTCCGCAGTCTCTGCCCTGGTCAGGTAGTGGTAGAAATTGTCCAACTTGTCCGGCTGGTCCTCCAGAGGCCTCTGCTGCCAGAAGAGGGACCGCTCCTGCGCAGCTTGCCGCAGCTGGTCCCACTGTTCCATCAGTGCAAAGAGCTCAGTGAAGGACTTGTGGAAGCCATCTCGCAGCATGTCCACGCAGATGCTCTTCTTGTATGAGTTCCTGTGGCTGAAAACACGAGCAGAACACCAGCCATTTTAGACCAGAGAGGGGCTCCCATTCTTTAAAAACCGGAAGTCAAGGCAGGCTTCCTTACTCATCTTCCTCAGCGAGAGCATGGAAACTATCAAGAAATTCTTGTGGCAAACCAAGCAACTTCCATTTAAGAAGGATGCTGGGAGCTTTAATGTAACAACTATTCAAAGGTTTTTCATACACGCAGACACACACACACACTTCCAGCCCCACCTCACTCCCTCCACCCACCCCTGCTCAAACCAACTAACCTATCAGCAGACCACACAGACCTGCCAGCCGAGTAAGAAGACCAACAGGAAAGTAAACTTGGTACTGAATATTTAAAAACCCTTAATTTCTCTATTACGTAGTTCTACAATCTGTTACTGGAATTTGATCATCTTCAATCAATCATGCTTCTGCACTTAATATTTTAAACAATTACTGAAATACCATAGTAGATATATACATAACTATTTACAGGTAGGATCAAATGAATGGTTTGATAATTCAAGTATCAAGTAAGTAGATAAACAAATAGAAATTCACTTCCTAGTGATTTTGGAAATTTGGAAAGCTGAGACAGGAAGATTGTTTGTTTGAGTTCAGCCTGGGCTACATAGTATGAGCCTGTCTCAAAAGACAAAACCAAATAAAAAACCTCCTAACACATGCTTTATTGTTCATAAACAGGGATCAAGCAACAGATGATTTTCTGATGTATTTATTCCACAAATCTCTACTGGCTTTCTCATGATGAGATACTTACTGTTTTCATTCTCTTATCTGTGTTATGTGCATATGTGTATTGTGCATGTTTTTGCATATGTGTGCAGGTACAAATGCATGTGTGTGTGCCTACAGGTGGAGGCCTGCGGTTGATGTGAGGGACATCCATGATCACCTTTGAGCCTTATTCTTGGGGGCAGGGTCTCTAAGTCTGACCCAGATCTTACGGATACAGCCAGTTTTACTAGCCAGTTTGCTCTGGCGACTCTCTGTCTCCATTCTCTGAGTTAAAGGCAGGTGGATACACTCCTTGGCATATATGTGAGTTCTAGGGATCTGAACTCCAGTTCTTATGCTTGCATGGCAAGTGAGTTATCTTTTGAGCTCCAAAACTCAGCCATCTCTGCAACCCTTCCTCCTCCTCCTGAGATGCGCTGTTCTAGGCCACATAGATTCTGTGCCTTTGTAACATCTGTATGCCTGCTCCAGGGAAGACACAGACAACTAAATAGACACATAATAAACAATGATTGAAAATGTTTATTTAAGAATTACATGTGCTGCCAGGTGTGGTGGCACAAGCCTTTAATCCCAGCACTCAGGAGGCAGAGACAAGCAGATCTCTTTGAGTTTGAGGCCAATCTGATCTACTTGCTGAGTTCCAGGACAGCCAGAGTTTTATAGAAAGATCCCATCTAAAAACAAACAAACAAACAAAAAGGAGAAGGAAATACACACGCTCATGGAGAACAACTACAGGGTAGTCACTGTTTAACCAAAAGAACAATTAGGTACCGAAAGATACAGTTTCACTTAAATTCAGTTATGTTCTTGCTTTAAAAGGAGACAGTTCAGTGCTTAGGACAGTTGACCCAATGGGGCACTGACTATTGGTAAATATGGACTTGAGGGTCAGAGGAATCTGTCTGATCACTCAGAATCAGGAGTCCTGAGGTGGAGCCCAACATGCCCTGACATCCCTGAGTGTAAAAACCTGTATTAGCATCAGTCTTAACCGCATTACAGGACTCCTCTGGGAACCCATGAGATGCACTGTGTGCAAACACTCTGGAAAAAACAAACCCTGTGATGGTTGGCTCTCACCTTCTAGCTATGCATTGGGTTCTCTGGTGGAGATTTGAAACCAAAACCCTACACAACTATGCAGGCCCCGCCCACCAAGACTGTCCCCCTGCAGTGGCCCTGCTTCGATACAGAGGGAAGCTCTGTGGTGAGACTGTGAGGTTGCCCAGGGTGACAGAGCTAGCTTCGGAGAGGGCTGGATCAGGGCTATGTTAACATAATACACCTGAGGATAGTTATTATTATCGTGGTGCCGGAGGTGGCACGCGGAGTCCGAGAGCGTGCTAGGCACACATCCCACCCGAGCTCCACCCCATCCACATCACTGCATTTGAGAAGTGTCTGGAAGGATCATCCTACACGAACTTGCATTTCAGCCCTTTCCCAGCTGACAACCAGATTGTTACAGAGAAAGCTGATAGAGAGTAAAGAAACCAAAAGGCAAGAGCCATCATGTGATTCGAGGAGATTAAAAAAGAAGACTAGTGCATGATTCTGTTTCCTGCCATGTCCTCTGATCCAGAGAGAAGGGCACAGAATGGAGAGGCTGGGCGTGAGCCTGTGAATGGGTCACATCTCCGTTCTCTCCTTCCTCCCCCCTTCCCCCAAACACTAGGAGAGCTGGAAATGGAACTGTAACATCCAGAAGAATAGGAGGGGGGCAACTGTACCCATCTTATGGGATGGGTGAAGGTGTGAGGATGCCCATCTATCTCCCTGCCCACCTCCCTGAGCACAGGGCATAAGGAAACAGCCAACTGTCAGAGGTTCTAAGCAGAAGACAGCTGGCCCTTTAATTTCTCAAGGACCTAGGACAATAAGAGAGGAGCACCATAACATTGCAGGTGCTGTGTACCGCACTGAAGGTTCTGGACAGACGGGGGCACAATTCCTGCCACCATAGTTTCAAGCAGCAGCAAGGTTTGTATGTGGAAAGGCTGTATATAGGCTGCTCATGAGGACAGACACAAGACACAGCTACACTGGAGACACCTAGCAGCTCAGGCTAGCTCATCTGCAGAGCTGATGGTGAAACTCAGCCAAGTGTACCTCTCTGCAGGACCGCATAGCTCAGGTATTCATTCAGTAAGAGAGTTTGCCTTCCAGTATCTTAGAAAATCAAAGCTTCTAGATTTTTGCTAATGGCGAATAGGTCTGGCTGAGTGGCCTGGTGGAATCAAGGCTGATCTCTCTGGGCTTATCTTGTTCTTTGTGCCTTGCTGATCACTATCAGGCTGCTACAAATCCCTTTTACTTTTAAGAAGGGAAGAAAGGAGACTGTGGCATGGCTTTCTTTATCTGTGAGGTAAACAAAACCATTCGAGTAAATAGCAGCTCCCTATTTATGCCTCATTGGTCAGAACTGTGTCAAATGGTACCCTGCTATGCTGCAGGGAGTCTGCAAACCAAGGCTGCCTTTGGTTATCATCTTGCTCAAGAAAGGAAGAATGGATGGGGACTGGGAAGTGACATGCAGAGGTAGTCACAATGTCCTTAGTCAAGGCCTTGAGTAGTGCTGTCATGCCCTGTCCCCTCAGCCTGTTACCCAGGCTGCCAGGTGAAAGGCCCAGTTAAAACTGAATGCAGAATAGACAATAAGTGACTCTTTTTAAAGTATTAGAATGTTCTAGATATTGCATCAGACATACCGACACTAAAAGATAAGTTTCTGAGGTTTCAGAACTAAAGTTGAATTTTCATATACCTTTCCGGTTTGGGGACCCAGTAATTCTATTCCCTTTTGGCTCCCACGCTGCTTGCAGCGGTTTTGTTGTTGTTGCTTAGTTTTGTTTTTCTGTTATAGGAGCAGTGAGTGAGGGGAAGTGGCTTTTGAATTTTGAGTAATCTGAGAAAGATCACCACACCGGTCTGGCTTTATCTGAATGACAAGACTAGACTTTGACACTAGGGAGGATTAAGGCTGAGGGCCAGGAATTAAAATGAGGTTATAAAAAAGTAAAGACTTAGAGTCTGTGACTCTGAACTTCACACCTGATCCAAGAGAAGGGATGGAGGAGGACAAGTCTGGAAGCTTCCAGGAGAGACAAAAGGCTCGGCCCGGCCATGCGTGAGGCCATGCGTGAGAAAGGCTGTGGGTCTGGAACCAGGGCAGAGGAGATGGAGGAAGCTGTCAGCTCCAAAAGTTTCTAGGTGATGGCATGTGGTGATGGCATGACTTGGTAACTGGTATTACCAACGTGAAGAAGCAGGTTGACAATGGGTCATATTCTAAAGACGGAACACAAATGTGGAACTGACTTTAAAAATGATTAACTGGAGTTTGGGGAATCTGGGGGTACATGTGATTGGCAGCCCAGCAGGTAGGATTAGAGAGGCCTCAGAGGACCGAGGCTGGAATTCTAACCTTTCTTGAAGTAAAAGTGCCACCTTTGTTTATTGGTGGCTCTCACCATGTGAGGGAGAAGACCTCCTGGTACTTCATAAAGAAAAGTAAAGTGCTGGCTTTAAACACGAGGAGGGGCATTGGGAGAGCCTAGGCAGATGAGGTCAGGTGAGAGACAAATGCAGACAAGCATCCTGGGCCTTCTTTGTTGACCACGAGAGATGGAAGAGGGTCATTTGCTTATCCAGCAGTGAGCTCCCCCTCCACAGATGGCAGCATTCTAGAGCCTGTGGAAATAACCAGCCCCACTGAGGATAAGACTTCTGTGTACTGAGGTGAAGTGTTGACCACAGACACTGTCTGGGAAACAGGATGTAAGCTGATCTGCAGCTCTGTCAGCTTCTTAGGAACGCTGTTAGCGATTCTTGATTCTTGCTATCCATCGTCTGTTAACGGTCCTCTGGCTTGGCCTTTCCTTCTGGACCAGGTTCTCTTCTCATTCCCACCCAATTAGTTACCAAATATCCTTCCAATATGGCCACTTCCACTTAGTCAGGATCAGTTGCTGCTCCCTATGGCCCCAAGTCCTCAAAGCACCTCAGAAGGCTGGGCTGAGATTATTTCTGAGATAGCTTTCAGCTTTCAAACATCCACAAGATACAACTAATATCCATTTCAAAAATATCTAGTGGATGTTTAAATGGCCATTCTTCACAAGGATGCTCTAACAGGCCATATTTCAATATGTATTTATATCGATGCTGATGTTTCGATTTGGCACATATGCTTACACATGTGTAAACATACATATCATAAAATAAACCATGTTATCAATACCCAGAACGAAGAAAAATCAGTGATGCCAACTTACTCGATAGATTCCTATTCAGACCTTCATAGTTGATGTAAATTATTTACCTGCCCCAAATCTTTATTTATTAACATGCTTTGGTTATCTGGAAGTATATTTGAACTCTTCAAATTTGTTTCTTAATAGAGAACCATAGCCAAAGTTCACTTGCCTTTAGGAATTTTTTTAAAAAAAATATAAAGACAATAGAATTTTGTCATCATTTTAATCATTTTTCCTTGGGATCTGATTGTTTTATTCCTCAATTTTAGTGACACACCAAAACATTAATGATATTGTTCTAAACTAAAATACTGCTTTAAGGCATCAGAAGAAAATTTATACAAGGGGGAAATGAGAATTCTGGGAAACCTCATGAAGGGGCTTCATATTATGGAATTTGAGGACGGTGCTCACAGAGAACAAAGGTATGGAAATGAACGTGAGGCCATTTCTGACCACACCAACCACCTACAGAATGTGATCCAGGAAGTGACGCCAGAGGCATGTGAGGCTTCTGTGACATGTGGGGACCTCAGCCGAGAAAATGCCTCCCTGAGACTGGCCTGCAGGCAAGCATGTAGGGTATTTTCTTAATTAGTGATTGATGTAGGAGAGCCCAGTCCATTGTGGGTGATCTCATCCCTGGGTGGTCTTGGAAAGCAAGCTAAGCAAGAGCAGGCCAGTAAGCAGCACCCCTCCATGGTCTCTGCATCAGCTCCTGGCTTCAGGTTTTCCCAAATCCCCTTGGAGCTCCTGCCCTCACTGCCTTCAGTGATGAACTGTGATGTGGGAGAGAAAGCCAAGTAGACCCTTTTTTACTTAAGTTGCTTTTGGTCATGATGTTCCCTCACAACAATAGAAAGCCTAAGATACCAGGTTGGGATCTGCAGCTGGGGAATGGATTTCAAAACTAGATGTAATCTAGTTCTATCTACTGCTATTTAAAGGCACCATTCAACGGCAATCTGGTTAACTATTTTAATTTGCATCAAAAAATCCCCCAAAATATCTGTGTTGCCCCAAGCCATAGAAGCTTGCCAGGGGCAGAGCTTAGATTCACACACAGCTCCCTCTGCCTCCCGATTCATAATTTTTCCACTCCCCCATATTGCAGACAATTACATAGACAACTTTATCCTTCTTCATCTTCTCTACGTGTTCTGCTTATTTGCATTGTTTATCTAAAAATCTGATATATTCTGACAACCATGGGGCAATTTCCTATTTGAATCACATTGTCTTTATCTGAGCTCATTTGTGTTCAAGCTGGGCCAGGAAAAGTGACCAGAGTCCTTCTGAGGCCCTTGCAGCGGATCCTTCTTCTTAAAATGAGGGGCTGGCAGGTGAGAGCGTCCACGACAGATGAATTAGATAGCTAAGTCTCATTCAAGGGTATAAAGGAAGCACAGAAGCAAACATTTACTAAGAATGAAAGCCATGCAGAACCAGTAAAGGGAGGAAACAGACAGGCACGGTCCGCTTATTCTCGTTGCACTTGAGTGTGGGTTAGGTTAAGCTGGTCTTTTAAAACCTAAGTTTTATCACCTCTCCAAATATATGGAAAATAAATGTATCGTATTTCGTTATGGGCTAAACTGGAATCACACTAGCAGAGTGAATCCTCACACTCAGAGATCTCAAGCACAGTTCAATCAGGAGAAAACATACGTTAAAACAAGATCATAAAAATTTTATTTAATTCGACAAAGATAAACTTGAAAGATCTGCAAGAGCTCATCAGAAGTCAGGCTAATACTTTTATTGCAGTAAGTTAATATTTATAAGCCACTAGCGGGATATCTGTCAGTTTGAACAGTCTTGCACTCATAGCGGAGGAGTAAATGCTACTGGAATCACCTGCGGGATAATTACGCTGACTTAAGGACTGCTGAGACGGCTTCCGTTGGTATGATTTCCACGAAATAAAGTGAACTGCTCTTCTCGCCTCTGCTTTTCAGTGTAGGTAGATATTACGCACGATCAAAATGAAACAAAAAGTTATTTCCATGCATACAAATACTGATAACGATTGCGTAAGTGCCTTGGGTCTGCGTCAATATTTTCTACTTTTGCAATGTTTTTTCCAAAAGCAAAACACCAACAGCAACAGCAACAACCACTGGGAAGCATTTCTCTATAAATATATAAAGCTAGAGGAAAGAGACAAAATAAAAAAGTCACCACACTTAGAATGACTTTACTTTAAAACTAGATGGGATTTCAGTGAACAGTGACAGCACTGATTATCTAAATGTGTGCTCTAAACAATTCCTGGTCAGTGATGACTGGCACTGATTGCCAATCATCCTATATGTACAAGGCATACCAGAAAGTAATAAACGAATTGGGTCACACTTCTAAGGGCTTTTATTTGATTTTTCACATATTTCTGAATATAGCCAGAAACAAAGTTTTAACATTAAACAAAAACAAACAAGCCAACAAGCCAACCACCCAAACATCCCTCCCTTTAGAAAGCACAAGGGTTTTCAATGAGTTGACTGGTCTCTGGGGGCATCTACTGGAAATTTAGCAAACTGCAGTCATATCATGTAAATCTGATAACTTTGATTCTTCATCTTCATACAGATATAATTTTAATTGATATGCAAACAAGGTGGGCACCCAAATAATATATATGTCAAGTTATGTGTGGCACCCTAGCTGATCCACCCAACAAGAGCAAAGGAGGAAGCTGTCTATGAGTCCAGTGAACAATACCCCATTGCTTCAGAGGCACGCTGATTAAGTAGCACATTAGGCCAACGTTTTCCAATCACTTAGTTCTCATTTGTGGGAGAATTGGGGCGCTATTTCAGTAGTAAGCATCCATACCTAATAAGGAAAGTGAAAGCATTTTCCAACTGTGACAGTTTCTCGAAAACCCATGTTGCGTATCTGTACAGCCGCTAATGACAAATTAACAATGCAGCTTATTTTCTATATGGTTAAGTTTAGCTCTTCCTTGTTAATATCTTGAAAAGCAGAATTCTGGTATACTTAAATTAAAAACTCTCTTTAATTACGACTAGTCATTGTAATTTGAATTATTCATTAGGATTAACATGACTGATTCTTCTAGACATTTCAAAATGTGAAGAATAATGCACATATTTTTAAACATACATTTCAATAAAGAACCTTTCACGTTATTTTATTTATGACTAATTGTGTGGTAAGAATTTTAATGGCATAATTATAATCACAATCTCTATTCTTTATGAAGTTTATGGGAATATATTTAAAATAAAGTTTTATAAATAATTTTAGATGTTTAAGTATTGTGTTATATCATTACATATTTTACACGTTATCATAATCTTGGGTGAAATTCTCTTTACAATGATTAAAATAATTAGTATCTAGCATGTAATACTTTATGGTTTTCTGAAAATCTTTTCAGAATCACCACCTACATCCATTATGTAAGCTTTTAAAAAATGAAAATAAAAATATTACAAACAATTAGAATATAGATATTAATATAATTGAATATTTTGTTTCAGTTTAAATTTATACTCAATTAAGTATCGAGGTTAACCTGCTAATCTAAAAATAAATAAAATCTACTACACTTACAGTCAATAGGATTGCTACTGAATTCTCTAAACAGTTATAAGTTCAATGAATTGAATCTTTGGAAAAACTGTTGCACATGCAAGTTTCGATCTATATTTTTGGAAAATACAAATTCATATCTGTTAATAAAGTAGAAAGCATAAAGTTTCAATATTTTCACAGCACAGATACAAAATAGAAAATATTATTTGAAAAATTCTACTTAACCCAAGCACATCTTTTCCTTTTTTAACTTTTTAAAAGAAACCTAGTAATAAGTTGGGACTATGACTGATAGAGTTCTTTTGATGGATAAGGCAACATTTAAAGACATAGTTAACAAAAAAAATCCTCCCAACAAGAATTTACTTCTAGACGGGTAACTTCATTTTAGAATGGTTCTGTAGCATGAAACAAAAGTTAAGTCATACATTCCATCGTGAGAACTGATGTTTGGCATTCAGTGCAGTGACGCAGGAGAGACCAGGGATTGATTATCAACCCAGCAATGTCTTGCTGGCCATGGTCACTGGACATCACAGGAAGGATGGATTTGATTCCGTAAGCAGCACAGAACCGCAGCCCTTCGAACGGCTTTATATAGTTCTCTTAATAATGCAAAAGCATTTAAAAATGTATTGATCATGCTAAAAATAATTTACTCAGATGATTTCCATTCACTCAAATCTTTGAATCACAGTGGCCACCATTAGTTGAGCACAAATCAACAATGCACCCAGCAACAGCACAGAACTAGTTATCCACAAAAGCTGTCACACAGAGAACTAGTTATCCACGAAAGCTGTCACACAAAACTAGTTATCCACAAAAGCTGTCACACAGACAACTAGTTATCCACGAAAGCTGTCACACAGACAACTAGTTATCCACGAAAGCTGTCACACAGACAACTAGTTATCCACGAAAGCTGTCACACAGAGAACTAGTTATCCACGAAAGCTGTCACACAGAACTAGTTATCCACGAAAGCTGTCACACAGACAACTAGGCATCCACAAAAGCTGTCACGTAGAATTTTAGCAGCAGACATATTTTTTGCTGAAAAATAAAATCTCAAAACTTAGCCACAGTTTTACAAAGTCTCTTTGGGAGTTTCATATAAAAGACTGGGAGAGAACCTTTATATAAGCCTTCAGTTTTGTATGTGATCTAACCCTTGCAACCCTTCCTGAGAGGGTCAGGGTCAAACTCCCTTCCAGAAGAGCATCTGCGGAGGACCAGGCAGAGTGAGCGGTGCACTATTTTAAGAGACTTTTGCAGGGAGTGGGTTTTAAGCTGGTAAACGGAGCAGCCACAGGGATTCATGGTGTTTTGTCTTTGTTTTTCTGTTTGTTTGTTGCTCAAATGACACTGTAATTTTCAACCCTTGGGAAGACAACGAAGAAGTAAAGTTTTAAAAGTGACTTCTAGTGAGAAAAAAGAACTCTGAGTAGGTAATATATTGTGTCCTGATAAATATTGAATATGAAGTAAAAATTAATTTCATACGTCATGACTACAAACACACCAAAGTATTAACGTTGCTGCAGCAACTGACTACTTTTGTGTGAATTAATGTAATTTGTGTTAGCATAAAACTCCACAGAATATTATATCTACTATTTTTTAAATGTAATTTGTGTCCTGCACAATTTTTGAAGTCATAAGATTTGAGATTGTTTTTCTCAAAAAAGCCCATCCCCAAACAAAAACCCACTTTCTCTATTTCAGCTTTCATCTTTATAAATCAAACAATTAGTTTTCCAAGTAAGGTGAGTGAAATATGAAACGGTGGGAACAGGAAGCTGGAGAGCTCATTTTAGGGAGCATCTGTACCTTACACCAAAGGCACGGTCTTGCCGCTGCGACCTTGGTTTCCGGGTCCTGCCTGGCTGTTTTCAGGGAGTGAGCCTCACACTTTGCCTATGCCAGAGTTCCTGAGTTTTGCAAGTAAAATTTCCGTTTCTTGCACTCTTGCTGGGAGTCGTGAGAGTCTGTGGTTTGCACCTTCCCATTAAAAATGTATTGTATTTTTTGAAATTATTCACCCCGCCTTTTATCCAGATCGTGCCTTTGAAAGGAGGAAGTGGATGATGAATGGAATAATTCATGATTTCCCATTAAATATGAAACTTTCTTTTGCAGAGTTTAGAAAATGAAGTTCTACATAATGTACAGAAGTTGATTAGAACTTTTTCTACATTTTTTTTAAACCTTTCACATAAAACAACTACAAGAAGAGGTTTCTTTGCGCAAAGAAAAGCAGTAGATTCTTTACATCTATAGTTTCGTGCTATCAGTTCTTGTGTTTCTGCCTCTAAACACACACACACACACACACACACACACATGCACACGCACACGTACTCACACTTATGGTCATACACACACTTCTTTAGATTACTTAAAAAGCATTAAAATAATGACAGGAAATGTGTACGTGAGGCTCTTTGGTTGACAAGTATTTAAGAGAAATGTGACACCCTTAAAATACAAAAGGAAAACTACATAATTTTTAAAATGACAGCAAAACATTATTCATGCTCTTTAGTATGAAAATAAATAGAAAACCTTGCATATTGATTTTTCATATTATGACGGTTCTTCTAGTGAGGTGATGACATTCATCATGACAACTAAACAAGACCTCATCTCCTCAGACCCTCAGCAGCCGTCTCTCTGTCCCCTCTCCCGGGGACTCTGCTAACCATTCCATTGTCCCCTCTTCCTTTCTTCCTCTTTCCTTTTGAAAAATTAAGTTCCTTTATGCACTGTTAGGTTCATTTTAGCACTGTTGTCTTGTATTTCTTGGATGAACAAAACCCCAATGGTAAATTGAGTAAAGAGACGCTACATCTGACGGTTCCGGACAGCAGCGGAACTCTTATTTGCGGTTCTACGGTGACTTACCTCGCAGGTGGCACGGCTTTCCTTCGTATGCTTTAACTTTCTCTACATGAAAGGTAAGTTCAGGGTGTGTTTTCCCTGTCACACTTAAGGACAGAGTTATAAGGCTTGTGGAGAAAACATTATCATTACAAAGAGATGACTATCACAGAGATAGAGAAATGAATGCTCCTCACATGCCCCATGCAGGAGGGATCAAACTTCCAGAAAGCAGTGAAAATCACAATAATGAGAACCACAGACCCTGATCATTCAGACGGTCTGCCGAGACAGCGTCTGGGGAAGATAACTTGGCCTAAACGTCTTGTTGACCTTCTTGCAGCTATCATGAATATTTAGAAAATTGCTAGATAGGACTAACACTATTTAAAATCAAGTATTAACAAGAGTGTCGTAAAACCAGGAGGAGGTAATTGGGGGAATGCAAAACAATGCTGAATTCAAACTTCAGAACAGACCCTACATAAAATAGACAGCAGGCGGGGAGCTCGTGGTCTCTTTCCAGTTCCCGTACAGCACTGCAAACGCTAACAGGAGACAAGCACGAAGCCTCCAAGCATGATCAACAGCACACAGAATAGAATTCAAGCAGAAAAACAATGAAAGGAGTGCATTGAGTACTGAGAAACAGGGCAGGTAGAAAACAATATGCACCAGATGTCACTGCTTCAAAATGTAGAAAATCAACAAGACAATGAAGATAAAGTGATCGAAATTAATTTTCTCTCAGAAACTTACAGATAAAGTAAAAGAAAAATTACATGGCTAACACATACCCGGCTGAAGGGAATAACAGACTCAAGCAAGCTGGTGACTGGATCCCAATAGCTATGTCTGCCAAATTCAGCTCAGCAAATTAATGTAGAGCATGGATCAATTTCTAAAATGTACAAAGACTGTTTTTATAACAGTTGGCTATGTACTAGCTCCACTGGAAATTTCATGAGCTGATATCATGCATGGCATATCATCTGAGCAAAAGTTTCTTCACCCTCATTCCCAGTGAATGAAAGCAGCAAACACAAAAACCATTCACCTGCAAACACATAAGTAAATCTCTAATTTATTCATTACTTCAAAGTGAAACCCTTCGTGGACACTTGACATATTTGGGATTTTAAAGATGCCCGAATGTCACATCCCTGAAAAGCAAGCATTCTCAGGCCAGAAGGAAGCTTTCCACAGGAGTGTTGCGAAAATAGGGAGCAGCCGTTCTGAGCGAAGAAGGAGCTTTCAACTCAGGATGACAGAAAAAAAATCTAATGAAACAGACACAATGAAATAAGCCCAAAGACAGAGCAAAAAGAGCGCATCAAGAGCAAACTGAAAGATAGTAAAATGGAAGGGGGGGTCTCACAAAACAAGCAGCTGCTTATATAAAAGACAGAAGTTGCTGCAGACCTTACCAAGAACGAGGCGAGAGCACAAAAGCGATGCAGCTGTGCACAGCAGCCGTACAGCCCTAATTACAACAACAGCCATTGTCTTTCATGTACAGATGCTGATCGCAACGCTTGGCATATAATTATCAGATTTAAACCTCCCAATGTTTTCTATAAAATTGTAGGGCAGGAAAAGAAAGATTACAGGTTAACCCTATGATTTAGATGAAAATACACACACACGCACAAACACACACACACACACACACACACACAGAGAAAGAGAAAGAGAGAGAGAGACAGAGACAGTGACAGAAAGAGAGACAGAGAGAAAGCAAATTAAAGCTACACCATGTAAGTAGGTTTTACCCCAGAATTGAAGGATATAGTCCAGTATTAGAAAATCTAGTAACTTTATTTTCATCTTAGCAAAATTTATGATCACCACAGGGAAAAAATTAGAAAATTAATCATGTTAAAAACCCATAATGTCTAAGAAAAGTAGAGACTAAGGAAACTTATTGGCAATGTGTATCTATTAAAAGCACATGGGGAAAAACCCTTCATGTGTCTCAATGCACCGGAGAACCCTCGAGTCAACTATGCAGAGGAATGCTGCTGTCATTACGCCCACTTAACTCTGCTGAAAAGCACAGTTCCCGTTAGTGTGAGGACTCAAGGCTTTAATGATAGCATCTCTTGTAGAATAACATTTAAATTTGGTGCAATCCTCACTGGAGACCCAGTGATATTTTCCTAACTCTTGACAAGATCATTTTAAAATCCATACTAAATAGCAATAAGCAAGGACAGCATTTGGAACAAAGGGGAGCACAGTCTGTAACTGTATCCATGAAGAGAGCTTTGGTACCGACTCCAGGGCAGGCAAATAAGTCAGTAGCACAGAATGCCCCATGCGTGTGAGTGTGTGGGGCATCAGAAAGCACATGTGAGAATCTGACATTTAATGTAAGGGGTACTGCAGTTTGGGGAAAGACTTCGGGACAATTGAAGTATTTGCAGATTTTGAAGACTATTTCTTAACATCAGTGTCTTGCTATGCTATCGTCCCCCTCTGCACTTACAAGTGTACTTCAGACATTTAAATGGGTTTTTGAATCACCCTCCTACCCATTACACATGATAGGTTTATAGTGTAATGTCACCACCAATATCTGCCAATGCTTAAGCCCATCTCTTGGTATAGTGACTTTAAGGACACATATTTTGGACTTCTGCATTAGGAATTGTTTATTGGCTTGAAGAGTCACATTTTCCCTAAATTCTGTATCCTCCCGTTCCACTTTTGTAGCTGTTTATGAGGAAAACGTAGAGAGCGTCCAGAAAGGCCTTGTGTGTGCACATGTGCATGTGTATGCATATGTGTGTATACATGTGTGTGCACATACATGTATGTGTTTGTGTGTGCACACATGCATGTGTATATATGCATGTATGTGCACATGTATAGTGTGTGTGTGTATGTGTGAGTGTGTATGTGTGTAAGTATGTATATGTATTTGTGTATATATGTATGTGTGTATAGGTACATGTGTGTTCGAGTGTGTGTGTGTGTGTGTGTGCATGTGTGTGTGTAGGCTGTCAGCTTTTGCATCAGCTGTAAATGACTTTTGGTTGATGGTCTATCTGGCTGTACCATCCTGCAGATTTTGAAGCCACCTTTCTTGTTCTTCCTGACTTATTATAATATTTCTATTGTAATATTCCTTTCTCTGTGCTAATTTGGAATCTAACTTTGGTTGTTTTTTTTTGGTTTTTTTTTTTTAGTTTTATAAAAAAGAAGCTCAGAGCATCGGTTTGTCACAGAGCAGAACAAAAATCGAGAAAGCACTTGCAGCAAACAAAAGAAAGGCAAAAACAGGCATTTCAAAGTATATGTGATACAGCTGAGATGGGGCTTAAAAGGAAATTCACAGCACTGGGATGCTCATATGTCAGAAGTGTAAATATCTATGGGAGGAGTGGCATATGGAGGGAGGAAGGCAGGGAGGGGGCAGTAGACAAGCAGGTAGGTGATGGGTGAAGAGTCTAGAACCATGCTGGGAATTCGGGAGGAGGCTAGAGGCTGGCCTCTAATGTGAGGCATGTGTTCTCTCCAGCTTAGCCCCCTTTCTTCTTGATGAACAATTTTTCCTACCTCAACGCTTCTGCTTCTTTATCACAATCTTTGATCTCATTGCTAAGTGTCTCTCTGCACAAGTGCATACTGTGCCTGCTACACACAGTGTTCTACCCATCTTTATCTTATAAGCACTCAGAGCCCAGCCTTCCCATCACTACATCTGTTCTTCCAGATGAAGAGGCTCAGTTATAGGAGGTTAAGTCCGTGATCCAAAGCCAGCCAGTTCTTTGTGAGTATAAAGCTGGGAATCAAGTGCAGAGGCTCTAGCTTTGAACTCTGTGCTCTGCTCCACTAAGCCTGGTAACCTCTGTTGAGCCTCACTGAGTACAATGCTCTCTTTTCTATTCTATTTTATGATCCCCTCTTTTTATGCTTAAAATGCTGGCTGTGATCCCCAAACTAATGGGTCATAACCACTACTCTCTAATGGGTCACAATGTATGGTTTATTAAATATTAATGCTTGGGGAGATAAAGCTCATGTTTATGACGGTCCACAGTTACTCAGAGAGCAGCAACAGGAGCTTGCAATTCTACTGTGGGTGAGAGTGGGGCAAAGGAGGCCTCACACAGCAATAAACAGGTAAAACAAGGCCAGAGAAGGAAAAAGAAAGGCTTATCTGGTACATGAGCATGAGATGGATAGATGGTATGTCAGGTGCCAGGCTAGGAAGGTGATGGGCAGTCACTCACTGATTCACCCCCACCTGTGAGCTGTGGTCTTCATCAATACCAAAGATGCACAAATAAACAAGGCATTCCTCTCCAGCCCGCCAGAGCAGAATGCAGGGAGGAGGATGCAGGGAGCAGGATGCAGGAGCAGGATGCAGGGAGCAGGATGCAGGGAGCAGGATGCAGGGAGCAGGATGCAGGAGCAGGATGCAGGGAGCAGGAGCAGTATGCAGGATGCAGGGAGCAGGATGCAGGATGCAGGATGCAGGGAGCAGGATGCAGGGAGCGGGATGCAGGGAGCGGGATGCAGGGAGGAGGATGGTAGTAGGTAGCAGTAGCAGCAGTGCACTGTAAGTGAAAGGGTGGGAGGGGATTACACAGCAGTAGCAAGTTTACCTGATAGAACTGAGCCACTTAAGAACCAAGAGGGACTAGGATGCAGTCTAGGCAAGAGCGGAAGTGCCCTTAAGATGGGGGATGAGAAAGATGAACACTTGGTAAAGACCCTGGGAATTCCAGAGTCAGGATGGTATCGGGGAACAAAGGTGGGTGGCACAGCTGGAATGTCAAGATCCAAGGTCAGTTCTTGTACCATACCTAGGCAGCTTTGGTCAAGTAACTTAATACCTCTGTACTTTCATTCATGGTTATAAACAGAACTGACAGATAATGTTTTCAGGATTAAAAGACTTAGTACAGATGGTGTATGTGAAAATATCTGGAACATTCTAAGTGGTTATTATAGTTCTTAGTTTAAAAAGATTCAGAGTGGGAGCAGAGGGTGTTTTACTGGAAAAGGTAGGCATAGGCTTAGGTAAGCCACCCCCGGGTTAAGAGGATATTTATTGAGTACCTACTGTGTGCTGCATATTGTTAGGGGAACTGGGAACTCGGTTGGGTACAAGACTCGGCTGCTCAGGTTGGTTCAGAAGAGTCATCATCTAATTCTTCCTTAATTCATCCATACATCAGTTCTGTCACTATCTCCAAAGATCCCATCCCCTTAAATATAATCATTTAAACTTAGAATGTAATGTTCTAAATCAGACCACTTTCTATATTTTCCCGGATAATTCTTTCTATAATTACCTGCGCTGTTCATGCCACTCTCAGCTCTTACCTGGGGCTGCTCCAGAGCAGGTCACACACAGTGCAGAGCAGCCATGAGCTCAAATTAAAACAAAGCCACCTCATGTCATTTCTTTGTACAGAAAGATTCCAAAAATGTTTCCAACATATTTAGAATAAGGGTCAGGTCCCTGAGAAACTATACTGACCAAGTCACATCTGCTCCCTCAAAAACAGTACAAATGAAATGAGGGGAAACAAAACCCACACAAAAGAAATTGAGAAAGATTCTTTCTCATTGATCACCTAAGAATTTTGGAAGATACTATAGTGATTAATAAGTTAATTAGTTAATGACTAAATGCATATATAATTAATTCATTTTAATTAATTCAAGGACATTTTATTAGGTTTAATTAATTTAAGGGCCAAGGGCGTCAACATTGGTGAATTTTCAAACAATAAAAGTCTTCTGTAGCGAAAGCTAAAGTGAAGCAAATATTAATAAGTAAAAAGCATGATTGCAGGTTTCCTAAACTGCGTGACTCTTCTCCTGCCTCAGGACCAGGGAAGGTGAGCAGAGCAGAGCCCTGTCACTAACTCTTCACTCCATGATGATGTAATGCAAGCACATTGGAAATGTCTCCAGTGCCCAGTCATTTCTTACCCTGCCAGTGAATTCCTAGATACCTTGGCCTTGCAGTGGTGGCTAATCTTTCTGGGGTAGGCTCTGTGAATTGATACTTCATTATCTAGCTTCTTATTGGTTTTGATAATCTAAATAGGAAAAACAGGTTTCTATGGAAAGTAACATAATCAAGTTTATTCAATTACCTCTTCTAACTTGGTATAGTTTCTAACTTAACTGTTTGGTCTGGCAATGGATTTGCCTTCTTCCTTCTTCTGACAGTAACATGCACACACCATTTCTCGAGCATTTTTAAAGGCATTTAACCTCTGCACAGATGGTGGCTAGCCTAACGCTGACACCCCCATCCGTGGACTGCTGAGTTTTGCCTGGGTGTGTGGATCATGAAGAAGAAAAGGATGTGATTTGCTATTTCTGAGTTTTCTGAGTGTGTTTAATTTTAAGATACTTGTTAATCTGAAGAAGATGGTCAAAATGTATGATTTTTGCCCAGTGGTATGTAGAAAATTAATATTAGTTAAAGCACAAGTCTTACACACATACCAACACACAATGTACACACATTTACAAAAATGAAAATACCTATGTGTGTATCTTGATAATTATCCTCAAGATCAGGGGAAATTGGGGTGATTCTAAATCATCTAATTAAAACGGCACAAAATGTTGCCTTCAAATTTTTTGTCTTTATCATTTCTCATAGTTAGACATAAAATATTCTTGCTTCAAAAAAAAACAATAGAGAGAATAATGTTGCACTTTTTCTCTATAGGTGGAGAATCTTATCACTGCACTGACTAGGAGAGACCTTGATCTAGACATTTCTGTGGGGACTCTTGAGTGTGCCAGAGCGTCCTCGAGAGCCTAAGTCTGGGTTGCTTTAAGCACCGAGAAGGTCCATGGTTAATATGATACCACACCCACTTTCCAATATAAAACCCAGCCAATGTGTGGGACCGGAGAATGGGAATGCTACAATATCAATTTTAAGGATTGGTTTTTAACCATAATGGCAATCTAAAAGGTTCGGAATAGTTTCAAGTCTTCCCTGTTCTAATACTGACAGAATACAATATCAAAGACGAACCTTACTTAACATGGTAACACCATCACATAACCGTTCACCCGGCAACTGACTACTTTAGAAGTTTTAATTTGCCAACTCCCTTAGAGAGTTTATTATTTTACAGCAGTGAACAGCGTTTTAAAGGGAAACAAGATGATTTCACCCGGGCAGACAACAATGAGCAGAGCAGAGGATGAACACACCGGAAGGAGTTTAAATTCCCACAGCATTCTCTGGACTGTTAGCTCGGGAGTAAACATCTGCTCTCTACACTGTCTAGAGCGCATGGCCACTGTGCAGACCCAGGCACTGGGTTGGTTACTTGGTTGGTGGGCAACTGGCAAATGTGAAAGGCACATCTAGTAGGAGGTTCTGAGATTCCAGAAGAAAATCTACTCCTCGGCGCAATGCTAATTTATTTTAATCCAGTAGGAGTTACACAGCTCAGAATGAAGAAGAAAGGGGTCTGTAAAATAACTTTTTATGCTGTTCCCTCATTGAACCGGGACTTTGCCAGTTATCCGGACTGGCTGGCCAGTGAGCTTCGGACTCTTGTTTCTGCCCCCGCTGGGATTGCAGCTGCTAAGTGACACTTCCGGCTTTTACCTGGGTGCTGGGGTTCTGAACTCAGCATCTCCTGCTTATTCACCAAAGCACTTTACCAACTGAGCCATGTCCACAGCCCTGGTTCTTGGTTTTGTTATGGCCCAAAGTCGCTGTATGTGGTAACTTAAAATCCCCGCTACCTGACTCACAAACTGAAACCTTCTTGCCGAGGCTCAAAGAGAGACACCCACAAAGAAAGCAGTGTCTCAGAGGAATATACAGGTCTGAACCCACCTTTTTGCTCACATACTGAGGCTCGGGATTTGAAACAGAGACTATTATGGAGAAGATTAACATTATCTGTCCCCAAACGATTTTGCTCATTTGTATCTCCACATACATTGTTACAAAAACTGCCGCTAGAGAATTTTATTTGGTTCTATAAATGACACTTTTATTACTTAGCTTCTTGGAGCAGTTAAGATATGATAATAAGTGATATTTTAAGTGCTTTTAGAAAAACAGTAATGCATTCTGATATTATATGGAATTAAAAACCCAAAGTGTACCAAGAACTATGATTCAACGATTTTCAGCAGTTAAATATTAGTTAAACAGTATCAGTAAGCGTATCGTGGAGACCTATGCAAAAAGTTGAATCACTGTTATTTTGATGATGTAATCTTTAAGATAAAGCAAAAAGGCACACTTAAAAATTAATGCGGTAGGGACTGGGGCGACGGCTTAGCAACGAGAGCACTTGCTGCTCTTGAAGAAAACTCACATTTAGCTCTCAGCATCCACAATGGGCTCACAACCACCGGTAACTCCAGGCTCACGGGACTCAAAGTCACAGTGCCCTCTTTTGTTCTCAATAGGTACCTGCAAATTCATGCTCATCCATAATCATACACAGAAATGTGTACATTTAAAAAATGGGTATGGTGGTGTGTGCCTTGAGAAACAGAGGCAGGTCAGTCAAGAGTTCGAAGTCACCCTCATCTTCAGAGGTGAGTTCAAGGCCAGCTTGGACTAGAAAGGCTCTGTCTCAGGAACTAGGTGTATAGACTCTATCTCTGAAGACAACTTGCTTGCAAGGTATAAAGAAATCCAGAGGGAAGTGATCTGGAAGCTTCCCCCCTGCCTTCGTAATGCTGGGAGGTGCTACACAGGCCACTGGGGGAAAAGGATATCAATGGTCTTACTCAGCTGGCAGCCCTGTGGTTTATAGCATCAACCTGTCAAGCAAAACAGTGTAATGGTAACAGCCAGTCTCTGACTGGGAGGTAGTGTGGTCTGCCCCACAAGCAGGAATGTATTCCTGGTACTACAAACCTAGCTAAAAACCCATGGCTGAGATCGTCTTAGGCCCTAAGGGTAAACTTAATACTGTTGATTAGTGAAGTTGCCATGGTCCCGAGCTGCCTTCTAAATAGTTATGTTTATCCCTGTAGACAAGTGCTACTTTAATAAGAAAAGCTCCTCTTTGCAGTATTAGTGAATGCAGAGGCAAATAGCTGCTCAACACGCTATAGATAAGTAATAATTGAATGTTCAATGCTAAACAAGACATTTATATGCTCTCTAGCTAATGCAGATGATGGGGCAGAAAGAACATAAGAGCCAGAGAAGGAGGAGGAGGAGGCAGAGGAAGAGGAGGCAGGGGGAGGAGGAGGAGAAAGAGGAGGAGGAAGAGGAGGAAGAAGAGGAGGAGGAGGAGGCAGAGAAGAAGCAGGAGGAGGCAGAGGAAAAGGAGGCAGGAGGAAGAGGGAGAGGAGGAGGAGGAGGAGGAGGGAGAGGAGGCCTGTGGATGCAGTTACCATCACCTTACAGCAGCCACAGATGCTTGCAATAGAGGCCAACACAGGCCTAGCAGCAGTCAATCACGAGAGTTTAAAGTACTCTACCCTTTCCCAATGAACTATTGGCTATTGGTGAAATCTGGGGGAGGGACAGTCATTGTCTTCAGTTGTATACCCACTGAGAAGCCACCAGGCTCTGGCGATAGTTCCAAATCCACAGTCACACAGTTGATCCTGATTAAACCCAGCAACTCTCAAACCAAAGAGCAGCAGCAGCAGCTCAGCACAGACAACAAGGAGGCCATGAGTGTAAGAAAGACAAAGAGTAGGAGAAGAATGGGGATGAGTGTGAGGGGGATTATGATCATTAGAATGCACATGCACACATGTATACATGTATGACATTGTCACGGAACAAACTCAACAAAGGCTAAACAAATACTCAAATTCCTTCTGCAAATAGAGATTAGATAAAGCCTGCGGCCTTTGCCTTTGAGCTATCTTACCCAGCCCAAAGCAAAACAGGTAGCATGCAGCCCACTAGTGGATTTACCCAGTAACAACTGCATTTACTTGTGCTGCCTGAGTATTATTTAAGTTGTGTTGGGGGAATGGGAAAGAAGCTCCCAAGAAAGGGTACACTCAAAGTGACTAACTGAAAGACAAGAAGGAGCATCAGCAATGAGGCCACACTGTAGGGACAGATGGGTTGACACAGGCCATGTGGTTGGAGAAAAGCCGCAGCCACACCCAGCTTCAGGCCTGCTGTGTTTACATGCATCATAGAAGCAATGGGCTCCTCTTCAGAAAGATGTAGAGAGAAGAGTGTCTCGATATTATTATTATTATTATTATTATTATTATTATTATTATTATTATTATGTTTCACTGTGCAGCTAGATTTGGCGGAGACAGAGTACCAGGGTGGGGGAATAGCACACCTTCAGATGGTCCTGAAGACTGGAGGGAGGCCACAGGGAGCAGTGCTGTGGCTTAGGATCTATGTTCACTTTGTGTCTGATGGGACACACTGTTTTAGTGTGTGGGGCAGGGTTAAGGGAAAGGCTGCTTTGGGGAGATTCCTGGAGTGGGATGCGGGAGAGGAGACTCACAGAAGCAAGATCCTGTTGCGTGTTGCTGCAGCCTTGTGATGCGTGTTTTGTATCTTAAGTAAGCACATCGAGGAGACAGTTCAGACTTGGAGCCTGGTGAGCTTGGTGCTGGATTTAGTGACCTGGAAGTCACCACTAGTCTTTACAGTTGAGAACGGGTCCAGTTGAGACCACAGCTGGAGAGGGCAGCCTAGGACAGCACCCTCAGCTTTCTTTTCACTGAGAATTTGAAAACAGATGTCATCATCAGCTGAGGTGATGATACATCATCATCATCATCATCATCATCATCATCATCATCATCATCATCGCTGATATGACGTGGCCTGGAGGACAACCATCCAAGACTTACCAGAAGCCACAGGAATGAAACAGGAGTGCCCCACTCTGCCAAATGCAGCAAAGGCGGTACTTGAGGTAAGGGTGGAAGGAAAACTGGCAGACACAGTGCAGAGGAAGCATGCTGGAGGAGAACGAGATGTCCGGAAGCACGGCCGCTACAGATGCGCTGGGAGAAGGTGAGCTAGCCCGTGCAGGGCGTAAGAAGACCAGAAATACTAACGGAGTTTTAAACACTAGTGCCATGTGTTGATTCAGTGGCTACCTGAGGGAGGGAGGTGGGAGGGAGTGAGATGTAAGGAGTACCCAGACCAGAAGTGAGACCTCCGTCCCCACCCACCACAGTCTGGAAAATCACAGTGTACACATTTAAGTGCAAGTTGGCTGCTATGTGAAGCAGGGCCAAATGTCACAGGCTATTTGGAGACCCGTGATCAGAGGTCATTTGGAGACAAAGAGCATGGGCATACTGTGAGACGCTAAGTGTCGTGTATTTTAAGCATCTTAGTGAGCACAGACAAATATTTCAGCATAGTGAGTAAATACAAATATTTTAGCATTCTAATGAAGAATACAGCAGCAGAGAGGAGGATTTGAGGTATATCTTAACCTACCACTTGAAAATTAGATTTTCGAGCCACATTGTCCATTAAACCCTGTATGCTCATTACTGGTGACTTACTGGGTCAGATCCCTTTACTATGCTAACCATGTATGTATGTGTGTGTGTGTGTGTGTGTGTGTGTATGTGTGTGTATGTGTGTGTATGTATGTGTATATGTATATGTGTGTATGTGTATATGTATATGTGTGTATATATGTGTATGTGTATATGTATGTGTGTGTATGTGTGTGTATGTGTGTGTGTATATGTGTGTGTATGTGTGTGTATGTGTATGTGTGTATATGTGTATGTGTGTATGTGTATATGTGTGTGTGTGTATGTGTGTGTATGTGTGTGTGTGTATGTGTGTGTATGTGTGTGTGTGCATGCGTGCGTGCATGTGTGTATGTGTGTGTGTGTATGTGTGTATGTATGTGTGTGTATGTATGTGTGTGTATGTGTGTGTATGTGTATGTGTGTGTATGTGTATGTGTGTGTATGTATATATGTACATTCCTTGACTTTCTCACCCAGCCATCTTTGTCTTTTCTCCTTGAGCCCTGTTCTCTGGCCTGCACTTCACAGAGCTTCAGTGTCATCCACTCACAGCTGTCTGCTGCATATAGGTCTTAATGTCTCAAATACATGCTAAGGCTTTGGGATAGGATTAAGTACCCTATAGCACAGCACCGCTTTGCCTCCCAGTGCGGAAAGTCTCATATGAGACACGAGGTAAGTACGTGGTGCCTACTTGTTGACCAATTTACCTTTTTAGAGTTGAATGGCTAATAAAACGCTTTATGCAGCAACCCCTGCTAATTCCCCCGCTAGTAGAACATGCACAGCTCCTCTTGGCACCTGCTGGGCATTTCTGGGAGATTCTGAAATCGGTCATCAATTTTCTCCTTTATGTGTTATTCAATTAGTTTGTCTAGGGTGCAATCTAGAATAAGCATCAATCAAAAGCATAATGGCACGTTGTGTGTGAGCTCTCTCTATGCTAATGGTTTGTATCTGAGTCTCACAGAAAGGGCTCTTGTCCGGATGAGTCTTAGACTCTTGAATCACACTCACGGTCTGCTTTAAGAAAACAATATGAAAGACTGAGAATTACTCGGTGCAGTTAATGTGTTCTGTAGCACAGGGATGGACTTCAATCAATTTGGTGGAAAAATCATATTGCTACTGTAATTAGCATAATCTGTACACTCTTGGATTGACTAATCTCCTCCCAGTGCTTTGGTGCCCAGAGTTTCTAGTTTATTGACCTTTACAAAGTGTACATTTAATTCTTAACACTTAAGAGCAACTAAGCTATTCGCATATAATTATATTTAAGCCATAAAGCAAATACCATTTACATATATTTCTTATAATTAATAACCATGCTATCACACTCTAAGGATCATTAGTTTTATACAACAGGTTACCATGGCAAGTTAATGAGTTATCAATCCAAACAACATTTGATCAACTGCTTTGTGGAAATAAGTAACATTAATTATTATGTTTTTAAGGGTTTTTTTAATAGGGTCTCAAGGTAGCCCAGGCAATCCTTCAATTCTTTATGTAGCAAAGAAGGAACTCAAATTATTGACTCTCCTGTCTTTGCCTTCTGGGTGCTGGGATTACAGGCACCATACCCCCCAGTTCACTTGCTATAAAATGTTATCATTATTTCTGGAGCTAGTGAAAAGATGAACTATTTTGCTTGCCTATACAATACACTCATTGAATAAAATCAAATCAGATACAATGAGATGTACTGAGACTTAAAATTTTACGCAGAATGCAACCTGTGATGAAACATCATTAGGCGTATTTTTTGACCAAATTAGCATTAAGCAATATCCTATTGGATTCTTTTCTGCTATTGCTTTATGTATTTATAGAGTCCAGTTAGTTTAGATGCCTCTTCCATGCTCAGGGTAATTCATAGTGGTTTTGTTTTCTTTACATGCAGTTATATTGTTGTTTCTTAGCTGTGCTATTGGATTCTTCAAAAATATTTACATTAAAGGTGACAGTGGGTATTTGTGAATTCGGTGTGATGTATGCAGTCCTTGCGCCTAAAGACTAAACCCGTACACGAACAACCTTAGGCCTCTACAGCTGTTCTAGATATACAGAACAGTTATAATCTAAATAGTAGGTACAGTTTCCATCTTTTCTTCTAACATACGTGGAATTTGTTCATACTGCCATTCATCCCACAGGTTAGATTCTACTGAGTGATGAAATAGCAGATCCAGACAACTTAGAAGTAATTTTACATTTAACAATGAACTGGAATTCATTGAGACCTTTAAGCGTTCTTGGACAGGGGGAACGAAATACACCACTAAGAGTTATTTTTCATTGTTTTAACTATCAAGAAAAATATACATTTCCTTCTCTAAAAACTATGTTCTTCCCCAAAGAGGCAAAATTCCCTAAAATGGAGATTAATAAGCAATTAATGGCTCAGACTTAAGCCAATAATTGCAAATGTGCTAGTATAATATCTTGATAAATATAAGAATTTTGAGAGCCAAAAATTAAAGACTTTGATGTGTGTAAGATCAATAGACGTGACTTATCACTATTTAATATCTGTTTTAATTTTTAAATGCCATGTCCCAGAGAAAAAAGTTTACTGCACAGGAAAATTGAAATTCCATGAAAGAATCCAGACAAAAGAAACAAACTTTATATTAAAGTGCTATTAAGCAGCCGTACTTACGCAGCTACCTCTTCCTTCGACAGCCCTTTGAAATTCTGCTCCAGGTAATAATCTATGTCATCTTTCTCTTTGATCAACTGGGCCCTAAGTGGAATAGAAAGAAATAATATGGTACTGTCTGACCAAGTTGAAAGGCTTCCAAACACACAGAATGCTACCAGGAGAGAAGACACATTCAGTAGACAGGGGCGTCTGTCCGGGGTGAGCGCTCCGCTATCGCTGTAACCTTACAGTTTGGGGATCATTTCTAAATAGCTGGAAAGTCAGAAGACAGGCAAGAGTAAATGTAATGAGTAACGGTGCGCTGTGTTATTGTAATGTATTGCCACAGAAGAGTAGATGTAATGAGTAATGGCTGTATTGTAACATTGTAGTGTGTTGTCACAAGTCACAGGCTGGAGTCCTTTTGTCTTCCAGCTCACTCCTGGGTGTGTAGTCCTATGCTTGCTACTTTCTTTGGTAGCGGACCTTGAGTCAAGAACAACAGTTTGATTCAAATGTATCAAGTATGTTTATTCCAAACATTATTAGAGTTTTCCCTGGAATGCTGTTGAAAAGGCTTATTTTGTTCTCTAATTGTTCCATAGTTCTGTTTCTGTTTTTCAGACAAGTCTCCTCTACAGCCCAGACAGGCCTTGTCACTGGCGGCCTCTGCCTCTTGAGTGCTGATCAATTACAGGTGTGCCTACTAAAAACCTGCTTGGGTTTCTTTCCCAAATCGTGCATGAGTCTCAAATTATTGAGATGCAAGATATAAAAATTTTAAAACAGGTTTTTACTGATAAATCTGTTCATACTAACATCCTCTATATCTGCAAAGCTAAATACAGATTAAGTTCCCAGAACCATGTGTGCTGGCACTAAGCATCCCTAAATAGGCATGGTTTTACTTACAGAATACTTATTAAAGAATGATTGTAAAAAACTTTACCCTAGATAGTAATAGTACAGATATTTTCTTTAATAACATTCTTTTCAAAAATCCATCTGCTCTTAGGGAAGTGATGATCAGTTGTGTCTATTACTCATTTTGAAAAGAGTATGTAATCTTAATCAGGGCAAAAGACAGACAAACCAAGCTTTTCGAATTTTGTAAATATTTCAAAAATTAAAGAACATACATGTGTATGTGTGCATGTGCACAAATTATGCACTTATTAAAAGAGAATAAGCACTTATTCTCAGCTAAGAATGTTTGTGTTGGTTTGGTTATTCATTTACTTTTGTCCAGGGGCTTCAGACTAAAAATGCAAGATAAGAACAGAGAAGTCTTGCAATAATCTGATCATTATACTTTACAGGAATAGGCATAAATGCACAAAAAAAAAATAGCCAAAAGTTCATATGCAAATTATTTCTAGTCATAAGCAGTATGTGTATTCCTGAAAGTCAATACACTGGCAAATGGCAACTTCAAAGTATCTCGGTATCTGTTAATATTCATAAATATAAACACATCAATTTCTTTTTCCGGATTTTGTGACAACTCTAGTGGCTTGGTAGCTGTCCATCAGCAGCAGCAGTCTGGGAAGGAATTTTCAGTCCCCATTGTCATTTCATGAGCTAAATCTTACCTGCCAATCTAGCCCAGTAGGAAGCATGCATCCTACTAAGAGCATAGCCTTCCAAAACAGAAGTCAGTCAGTGTTTGAGACTTTGTGAGCTAACAGCCACATATGTTTTCATCTTAAAGCTTCTCCTTTATTCTCTGTACATATTTTTTAAAATCCTGAAACTCTATAAAAAACATAAAATAATTTCATAGGAAATAAAAAAAAATTAAACGACCACCAGCTTGGTAAATAAATATACTGATTGCACTTGAGTGAGTCTCACGGAGCCTTTCAACACAGTGAATTTGAATATTTGACTATAACAATGCTATTTCTTTTCTTTACACAGCTGCAGTTTTTGAGAGTGCTATTGATGCTGACGGCTGCAGGAACTGTACTCTGCAGGAAGCAGGCTGCATACCTTGGGATTGTTTTTGAAGAACATGGTAGCTTCTGCCTGGCTAAGACCGCAAGCCTTGTACGAGTCATGGGAAGTGGGGGAAAGGTGGCCATTAGGGGCTGCAAAATATAAGCAGAAATGACGATTATAAAAAGGTAGATCTTCAGGCTCCTTGAAAATAAGATACCATTAGCGATGTCATGTGTATTGTCTGAGGTGAGGGTGTCTCTCTATCTGTCAGGTTGTCTCTCTCATCTCTCCTTCTGTCTGTCTTTTGGACAACTGTCTGGATCTCTCCACCAGAGTGTTTTAGGAGAAAATACATGAAATGCATTGACGGTTCAACTTTGCTAATAGCTCTGCTAATGGCCATGGCTGCAGTGCAGAAATGGAGCCTCTTTGGATAGCCGTGGGTTGCCGTGGGTTGCCAGGTCCCTGCTTTGCTTCCCTGTTACGACCCTCAGGAAGAAAGCACTCGCTTGTAGTGATAGACGCTACGAATGATTTTCAGTGAGGAGGCAGCTGCCCTGGGGAGGCAGGTAGCTGATACGTGATATAGCAAATTATTCCAAAATGTGTTAGTTTTAAAAGTTGTTTAAAACACCTTTCCCTCTTACACCTTAAATGTGTCAAGAATTTGGATAAGGTCTAAAAGAAGTAGCCTTTCTTTGACCCTTAATGACTGCACCTCTTCTGTATGCTTAGAAGCTCAAGTCACCCCACTAGGGACAGGTCTTATCTCCACTCATTTATCATCTGGGACCCAAACAGAGCTATCTTCTGGAGCACATACATGGAGTGTGGTCATATATCTTGGGCTTTCTCATTGTATAGCAGCCTCAGGATTTCTCAGGGTTAACACAGGGCTTCAAAGGCAAGTACCTTCATGAAATGTCAAGAAGCCGAGACCCTCTTAGGTCAGGGCCTCCAGGCCACACAGTCCTGCCATAAAAGTCTGTCCCTATGCAAGACACATGAATACAGAACCATCCACCTGAGGGAGTCTGTCACAGTTACACTTAAAGAAGAGAATTCTGGGTAGGAAGATGACGGCAGCCTTTTTTTGAAGTGTGTTGTGCCACGGGTGTTAGCACTGAGAAAGGAGAGTGAATCAAGTTATTAAAACTAAGTCCCCCAAAGAAAGCAAGGTGGATCTTGCTGCCCGATGGACCTACAGAGAAAGGGTAGCTACTGACAAGGCTCTCAGTTGCAAGAGTCCACCTCCTGCCTAAGTAGGGAGACATCAAAAATGCCAAATGTTTCTGATGCCATCACTGCTGTGTGTACCAGCTTTGACTTCCTCCCTTCATCAGCTACTGGAAAGGCTGCTTCTAAGTTTCAAATCACTTGTCACCCACATTTTATACATGTGTGATCCGAAGTAAAACCATCAATTCAGACCCCAAATAGTCAACAGATTAGCCACTGAGCCACTACTTTGTGACGGGCACTGTCCTAGGTGCTGAAGACACACCATCCAGCAAAAAAAGACAAAGATCTCTGACCTCATGAGATTTCCATTGTGGGAGTGGACACTCAGAAAAGTAGACAGCAGTTACATAAGCAAAATAGACAGAACATCATATGGTGATAAAAGAGACTTAATAGAAGAAATACAACACTAAGCAACAGTGGAGGGCAATGAGACAAGAAGACGAAGTTAAAATTAGGGAGGCAAAGTCCTGAAGCTACTGTAGAAACTCTCACGCTTTCCTGATTGACACAATACTATTTCTACTGTAGGTCTTCCAGATACCAGGATCCACCCTGGTTCCTTTGGGGTAACACAATTTCAGGTTCACTTTGAAAGGTTTACCTTGATTCTTCTGAGATTACGCCACAGAGAAGGGAATGCCAGGATGCAGAAGGGATACTGCTGAGGCATCTGTGAAATCTGGCAGGAGAGGTAGGTGGGCGGAGGAGGAGTCAGACTTGAGACAAAGCTGTCTACAGACAGTGGAGTGCTAAGATACCCCTGGGCCCAGGCTAGGGGAGGGAGGGGGGCACCAAAACTTCCCAGGAAGTCGTGTGAAAGTCAGTATCAATAGGTTTGGTCTCACATTTCTAAGAACGATTATCACATCAGACTAAAGCATTTTTGCATAATTAAAGAGATAATTTAAATACAGATTAGTATTTTATTTCTGGTACATTAGAATCCTATTACCATGTTTATGCAGACACGATTAACTGCATGAATCATGAAGCAACATATTCTATGCTTTTATAGCGTGTGCATATAGCCTGTGCATAGCTATACAGTTAAAGCACACAGTCTGAACAAAAAGTAGGTTTTTTTCTGCAGAATAAGCATCAGAAGTGAATGGTAATTACAAGGGATAACTTCATAATATAATGACTTTTTAACTCAAAAAGATCTAATTTTTTTTCCTGATCAAATGTTATATCAAGTTGGCTTATCTGGAAGCCCAGAATATATTAAATCAAAGTCTTAAACATAGCATGTTAAGAAGTTTCAATTCCTCCTGGATGTGCTTAAAGGAACACCAAACAGCTCACAAAGCCCACCTTCTGGAAGCGTACTCTGGAATCCATGAAGCCTTTACTCCAGAGCATTCAGCATTACAGAGTGCAGTGGAGTGAATTCAGTTGTAAGCCCCCACCTGGGTTTCTAAAGGGAATGAAGACAATAAGAGCTACCATGTTCTCCATTCAGCACACCCCATGGCCCACGAGTGAATACGTCCTGAGGTCTCATCTGCTTTCCACAGCATTCTAGGATAGACACTGGAGCCAAGGAGTCTGCGCAGTCGTAGAGGTTTCTTAAAAAAGATTCACCGAGGAGCTTCTCACATACCAGGCAGACTCAGTTATGTGCAGGTGATGGGGCAGTGTCGGGAGTTCTGATATGGCCCGCATACTCCACCTTGCCACCCATAAAAGTGGGCCTTCCCATATATTATACAAAAACAAGCAGGTTAGCTGAATTTTTCCAGAAAATATAAGCATATGATGAAATCACATGCAAATGATATACTTGGAGAGGAATGTGTCTTCTTTGTCACACAGATCAACTGTGATTTTTTTTCAAATTGTAAGTCAACGTTTCCCACCATTAAAGTTTCAGCTGCCAGCTCCTTCGTTTTGCTCTCCTCTGATCTGAGAACAAGAGCAGCAGGAGCACCTTTACTCTTAAATTTAGTTTAATGTAAGTTTCGCAAGCCCTGCTGGCAAGCCTCAAGGCACAAACTCTGAATGAGGGGTGGTCAGAGATGAATTATAAAGTGCGGAAAAAGTTATTAACTGCATGCTGGAAAAACGTCGCTCAACCCATCCGCAATGGAGATGGAAGCTAAGCATCAGGGCGGATGCCGAGCAGGCTCTCTCCTTGTTCTCAGCCCACATCCCACCTTGCCTATGATTGCTAAGCCAAAGTATTTTGTTTTCCATAATCACTGTGTGGTCACCACTTCATCTACTTATATGATAAAAGTGTGTAGTTTGAATCGCATGCCTCATGTGGGATTTAAAATACACTCAATATTCAGTGTGATCCTGCACTAAATTATCTTCTTAAGTAACTGTAACTTAAGTGACTCTTTCTGATGCCTTGTAAGTTTGGTCTTACGTATGTTTTTATTAAGGCAGGAAGTAGGTACATTCTCACAAGTAACAGCAGCTGGGGAGGACGGAAGTAGAGGGGGAAATGCCAGAGTGTGTGTGAAGCTCTCTTGGTTCTGTTTATAGAGTGGCAAAAGCCTCTTGTTCACTGTTAACATGACTTGAGTAATTTTCCCATGATTCTCAGCCATTGGTGTTCTAACCTCAGCTCAGCAATAAGAAATTTAGTCCATTCCTGCTGTGCACTACCTGACCTAGGTCAGCAGCAAAAATGGAAGCCACCCTCAACCCTTGGCCATCAGGGTCCTCCCCAACTCATCCCTACAGCAGAAAGCTGCAGGAAGACAATCACTCAGTGAGGAAGAGGGAGGATACCTCTCAGGCTGGTACTAAAATGTGCTTAGCCCCTGGAACCCAGGCTGAAGCACTGTGCTACAGAGGACCCAGGGGGCATTTCCCCCTCCCCTCCAAGGCCAGCAAACGGCAGTGCTACATGTGGCTGAGGCAGAGATCAAAAGGCCGCCTGGAGCCATTCCACAGTTGGTATTCAGAAAAAATTTGGCACATCCTTTGATCTGCTGGTTGGCACTCACATCAGCTGCAGTTACAGCTTCTGAGTTTGGCCCCCACGTACAAAGACAAGTGAAAATGGAGAAGCAGGGGATACAGGTTTGAGAGTTCTGGGTCAGGCTGCATGTGTCCCATGGTGGGAGTTTACATTTCTAGCCCCCACGTGAAACTCTTCAAAGAGTAACCCTTCTGCCCACTCCCCCTTGACAGGTCCCCAGTAGGAACCACAAAAGGAGAGCAGATGACTGTGTCCTCCACAGTGACAGTTTAGAGAGGAACCATGTCTTAATGACTGCATTTCCAGGTCCAGCCACTCTAATAGCAAACGCAGAGAGAAACAAAGCCAACAGACCCAGTAGACAAATTATTATGCATCAGTGAGAAACTCAAACTAAATACGATTTCCCCGCCAATGACACAAAGTCATTCTTATGATTCAGAACTTTTTATATAAGAATTCTTTAGCTCCCAAAGATGAAGGGAACCACAGGACACATTGAGTAGACTACTGTCCTTACAAGACAAGTTCACAGAAATTTTGAACACTCCTAGAGTGTTGTAGATGGACGGCTGGATAAGTTGTGAAATAAATTTCCCACCACCTTAGTAGTGATTCAATCAAAACATCAAGTAGGAAAAGCCCTAGAAGGTGAGACGAATTTCATCTAACTTACGTTTGCAGACAACCGATTGCTCTGGGCTCTCAGACACCTGTCTGAAAAATCAGTAGGCAAAATGCAACAGCAAAGAAAAGAGAAAAAAATTAAAAATACTTAGCAAAGTAATTCCTCTGTGCTCCCCAAGTCAAGAAACAAGACTCATTCACACCAGTGGATAAATAAGTAACAGTACTGTGTACCCAGCATATAGCATATATTTAGATGAACTAAAAAGTAAACATCCCAGCTAGACACTATGAAACTAATCACTAATTCAACAGAATGTCCCCCCAATACCTGAAACTCCAATATGCTTTAGGATAGTCAGTTCTTTCTCTGACATTTGTGAGCCCGATCTGTTTTTATGACAGCTGAGAAAGGAGAATGCCTTCCTTCCCTTTTGTTTCCACCCACCTCTGAACAGGTCTGCTGTGCCTATATATGTTTGTTTTTTCTTGGCGGACCAGGTGGTCCCGGGGGCAAGAAGAGAGCTTTCCGCTACTCTAGGGAGGATATTGATATTGGAGGTGAATGGAGAGGGCCTTTTCTCTCGGGAAGCTGGGGCCCAAGTTATGAAGGAAGGGATTCTTGGAAAGGAAGAGCAGCCCACTCTCCTGGGAGCTGACCAGGTCCTGTCTGTCCCCAACCTTGCCCCACAAACCTCAGAAAACTGGTTCTGGGACTGTGGTTCTGCGTCCCCTAACTATGCTCCTGCAGGCGGTGGGTGCTAGGCGCAGTACTCTCATTCCAGGTTGGGGGCCTGGCTGGGTGAAGCCAGGGGACGCCGAAAGCGTCTCCAGGGAAACAGTGGGGCGCGGCGGGACAACTGGAGGCGGAGTTAGGCTAAAATAGGCTTTGGGATTGGTCAGCTCCAAGACTCTTCAAGCGTGGAGGCGGTGCTTGGGGGGGGGTGGTTGTTGATGAATGGGCGTGGCCTACAAGAGGCTCTGGTTCCTCCAGTGGACCCGCCAGAGAAATTCCCACAATCCAGAGGCCTTTGAGTTTCTGAATGCCCCGAGTTGTTTCCTTTAGGGTGCCGCTTTTTTTTTTCCTCAAGTATTTTTCAGTATTTCCATGCATTCAATTATTTCTCGTGAATATGCAATTGATCATTGTGACTACCTATGGCCAGCGCCACCTCTGGTCTACACCAAGAGATCCTCATCTGTTCTCATGAATTCATTTTGTAGCTTTCAGAACCCCTTTAAAGTAACTCCATTTGACCCGTGTGAATTCTCTCCCAGACTCTGCTCTCTGCTGATTTTCTGCACGGGTGATTTGTGAGCTCTATTTGCTGTCGTCTCACAGGTAAAGACCTCTGAGTTGGAGGTCTAGAAAACTCTATCCTGCCTGTTTGGATTTATTCTCCCAGCTTGCTCTTCCTAACTCACTGGAAATTCGATGACTGATCCTTCTGCTGAACATGAGGTTCTTTAGATCTTTGCAAATGATAGAAAACCCAAACTTAAACAAAAATAAAGGACAAACAGCTTCCTCCGAGCCTCTGCTACTGTTTTTAAGGGACTTGGACTCTTCTGAAAGCACTGAGGACTTAAGGAAATGCCTATCTTTCTCCACGCAGAATTAATCTCACTTTATTCTTTTCACTTACAGATGTCTTTACTATGGGTCCATCTTTCCTGAAAGTGTCAGCTAAATGTGCGTTTTGTCTTTCCTTTTTCTTGTCTAATTTCCTGTAATAGCATGGGGACAGGGGTGTGGTATATATTCACACAGGTTTTGAATTAACTGAATGATTGACAGGACAGACAGAAATTCCTCCAATTGATTCTTTCATCCCGATCTAAAATCGAATGGGGAATGGAGAGCAGATATGGATGACCACTTCAAGATATTACTGACCTACTACATCCAGAGAGTCTTCCGATCTGAGCTCTGAAGATGAGCGTTTAGGATAAGTCAAAACTCCCTTCAAATGCAAACTCTAATCCTCCAGTGGATGCCACCATTTCCTAGCCACATCCCATAACAGATCTCCATGTGGTTTTGACATCTTACTCATCAATTCCAATAGGAAATCTTCCCTGAATCCTCCTGTTTCGAGTTAGGTAGGTTATTGAATGTGTCCCTTTGCAACACTGAAGAAAGAATATTCTAGGCAATCTGAGTTCTTTGGGGGATGACATTGTCCGGCTTTCCCTACAACCATTGGGAAAGTGTACATCCTTGGTACTTAGAAAGTATTCTCTTACATTTGCTAATTCTAGCACTTGTGGTGAGACCCAAGCCCATTTTCTTGTCCCTCCTATGTAGGTGATCTCCTAAAAAGATCTACGTTGTCAATGACAGTCACAAGCCTTAGTTGCCTAAAACATCAAAACCATTTCTGAATTATGCTACGTGCCATCACAAGTCAGCCTTGGGTTCTTCTCCGCACTACTGTCATAGCAGACCTGGGCTGAAAGGACCGCCACCAGGGCGTGCCTTGCCTGTGGAGAGAGATGATAAGGGAAGAAAATTTCCCATTGGCTTCAAAGGCTTTGTGTAGAATAAAAGCAACGGCTTTCTCTCCCGATTCACTGCCCACAACTCACACGATCCTGCTCAGCTTTAAGAAATGAGGAAACTGTCATCTTACCATGTGTTTTAAAGAGAAACCAAACACCTGTAAATGACAGGTGAAACAGTCACAGTGGCTCTTTCCAGTGAGACCTTTTGTAGCCGAGGCTTCCCTGGATACCTGACCCTCCAGTACAGGGTTTACAGGTATGCTCTGTCAGAGCTAGCTAATTCTTCTTTATGCTTTCTTTTTAGACATTTCATCAAGTTCTTGAGGAAGAACCCTTCAGTCAACATCTTGTATATCCTTCCTCACATTTACTTAACTGTAAGCTATTACTTTACGAATAGTTTTCTTTTAAAATGTTTCCTTCTATGATTCTGATTATTAATAGTGAGCCCCTTGATTTGAATTTTTAACTTCTAACAAATACATTTTTCAGTTTCATTCCTTTTACCATTTTGTTATCTATTATCTGTAAAGTTTTTGAAAATATTATTGTCAGCTCCTTATTAATATTTTTGCATATGGGAAGAATCATAATTTAGTGTGTGAAGCCGCTCTCATACTGCTTCCTTAGGTTTATTTTCATTGTGTGTGTGTGTGTGTGTGTGAGTGTGTGTGTGTGTGTGTGTGTGTGTGCGCGCGCGCATGCATGTAAAGGTAAGAGAACAACTTGGGTGAATTTGCTTTCTCTTCTTCCGTTAGTTTCCTGGGCTTCAAGATAAGTGCCTTATCTGCTGACCATCTTACTGGTTCAGGATAGGCTTCTAGCTGGAGGTGCTGGCCCCACAGGGCTCTGTACGTGCTAAGTACACACTCTACCCCTGAGCTCTGTTACCACTGTTTTTAATACATTCTTTTTCATGAACGGAACTTCTTCTCAATTGTCACTGCATATATCATATTTTTAAGGCTATAATTATTTTCTATAAATTATATTTGCCTACAGGAAAGTTTTTCTTTGTTTAATGTTGACATTTTTACATAGCCTATTATATTTGGCTGCTATAGTGCTTATCAGTAGGATCAGCTGCCAGTAACAGAAATCAACAATAAGAGAACTGGACCATCAGTCCTGGGTTCCCAGGATCTGTTTTATAACTTGACTGGATGTAGAGTCCGTTGTCGAGAAAGTCTTCCACAACCCAGCTACAGCATCTGCATTTTATCTGAGGAATGCACACACAGGAGAAGAACAGAATCATCATGCCAAGATGAAACACACATCACCACTTTATCCCACCAGCAAGGCCTTCAGCACCTGCCACTTCAAGCTTCAAGGGCAGGTGGGGAAATGTCATCTATATTTTGAATATCCATATGCTGAGCCTAAAAAGTAAGGATCAATAGCTATGTCAAAGAGGAAAGAGTGGATGATGGGGGACTCTGGGTATCAAAGCTCCTGATACTGGCCATCCTAGAAGTTAGCTGCAACTCAGGTATAACTCACCTATATTCTGAATGGGAGTGGTTTCCCCAAAGTTTTTTCTGGTTGTAGTGGACACTTCTTTTAGAGAACTACCTCTCAAGCTGTGCCCATTGAAGGGACTCTGGCCAGCCCAAGCACAACAAAATAGCTCTGTTAAGCCACATCTTTCTCTCCCACCCCTTCAGCCTTGATAAAAGCCATTAGATTGTGTGCATTTCTAAAACTAGCCACCAAGGCCCATTTTTAATTTGGCCACTTCCTCCTCCTGAGACTGTCAAAGTCCAGCTATCAAAGTATTGATGTCAACCAATCAAAAGCCCTCTTAGACTCACCTAACTAACATACCAAATTAAAAGTAAGCACCTCACCCTAACACAGGGTTTCCCCTTTAACCTTTATAAACTGCCATTTGCCTCTGGGTCACCGCTGTCTCCTCTCTATCCAGAGGCAGTCTTCTTTGTGCTGAGAACTTGGTCTTTGGGTGTCCTGAGACAATGCTGATCTCTTTCACCCACTACACTGGAGTAAACAAGAGATCTATCCAGATGTGTCAACAAGTGCAACTGAAGTGCATGTGCTTTCTTGATGGTTCATTTGATATTGTCTGAATCAACTACGTGTGATTTAAAGTCTGCTCCCTGCTCTGTGTCTGAAGGAGAGGCAGACCAATAGAATGCAGACTAGTTGGACTGTATTGTGCTCAGATCTACATTTCCCCTTGTGTTCAGCCCTCCTCCATCTCCTTTGTCTTCCTCACCTGCAGATTCTGAGCGATGACGTCAGGGTTATTATGGAGAGCTGTCCATCATGACAGCAATGCTGTGGCTTGCTTGCCAGGTCCATCCTTCTGCCCACTCCCTTCTGATTCCGCCCAGGAGGCCTTTAAGCTCTCATAGCCGCTGGCATCTTCTGCTCTGTTTTCATTGTATATGTTATTATATTGACTTATTTATGATATTCATAAAGTTGCCACTGAATATGGAGATGGAAGGGAGATAGGCATCTCCATTTGACATAAGCTTTTCTGGATCTTTCTTAAGAAAGCAATTATAAGATAAAACAGGAGAATTATGGAGCAGATAAAAGGAAGTTAAAATATGGATCAAAAATGGAAAATGTAGTGAAAATGACAGAAAGGAATTGATCGCTGATTCATAGTCATTAAGTCAAAAACCAAGACTTTTCCTGGAGACATGCAACTCACGTCTACTCAGCGCAGATAAAGAGCCCATGACAGACTGCAGTATGGATACCACCAGAGTCCAGTGCACTGAATCAATGAATTTTATTGAGAATACTACAGGAATGTGGGTGAGGGGTTACCTATAAGGGCAGAAATGACTCATAGACAATTGCATCACCAAAGCCCTCCTCAGCATGGAGCTTGGAGTCCACTGCACAGCCTGTAGCGGGCTCAACAGGCTGGAGGGTGTCCTTTCTAAGTGACTCAGTTGATAGAAACCTTCTCCAGGCAGCTAAGCTGGTTTTTGCTTCTTCCAGGCAGCTAGCTGGCTGGTCTCAGAGTCTTTGCAGCTTGGATCATCTGAGAGGAGTACTTGGAGGCCTGTCTTGTTTACTCTAGGGAAGAAAGCATTTCGTGAATCTGGTCAGTTTCCAGGACTTCCTGAAGCTATTTTGAGTTATTTACCTTCCGGGTGGAGGAAGTTTCCTGCATGATGGAATGTTTCGATCTCAGAGGAAGCTTTTGCACAATAAATAGTTTAATCAACTAGTTTACATTTCTAAAATATAAGTCAGATGAAGCTGATTGCATAAAATTTATCTGCCGCATACCTACCTCGTTCTCCAGCATTACTATCTTACAGTCTTGTGGAGAAACAAGATTATGACAGAGGCCTGGTGAGTTTTAAGTATTGACCTTGGAATCTGAAGTTTGAATAGCAAAGACGACAGCAGCAGCAGCAGCAGCAGCAGCAACAACAACAACAAATCTAACAATATCTGTTATGTACTCCGCATCATCAGTGATCTCTTTAGGAGGTAATTTCTGCCCAAAAGTTATTGTGGTGGCTCTGGCTCTCTTATTCCCAAGAGTCTACCTTAGTCCCTGCAGTTCCCAGGCCCAATTTTTCAGGTTCTTATCTCTTTCTCTTAGGCAGACTCAACTGGAATTGCTCAGAGAACGGTATGTTGGGCCCACATACTGCTTTGTGGATCCTATGTATATTTAAGGTCCGTCTGTTTACTGGTCTCTCTCTCTCTCTCTCTCTCTCTCTCTCTCTCTCTCTGTGTGTGTGTGTGTGTTAGAGGTGGAGGAAAGAATTAGAAATCCTTTGAGTCTAATAATGGTGTTTGCAGTTCTCAAAAAATTAAATGCGAAACAAATACCGTTTTGCTGGGAAAATTCAGACATAATAGTGACTAACAATTCCTTGAATGTCCAGGTTTGCTGGGCAAAAGAGATGGAGAAAAACCAGCTAAACTGATTTAGCAGGTGACTGACAGTTTGACAGACAGTGAGTTGGACAGACAGTGAGCCTGACAGACGGTGACAGCCTGACAGTGACAATATGTTAACAGATGAGATGAGAACAGTTTGCTTTTACATAGGCAGGGCAACTGTATTTTTATTTTCCAGTGTAGTAGTGACCTGTGAACTCTGGCCTTTTGGTTCTGCCAATTAGACCGTAACAGACTTAATTCTCTGTCTCTGTCTCTGGTCTCCATCTGTCCGTCTCTTTCCTTGTCCCTCCTCCACAGTCATGGTGGCTTACCACACTGACAGGTAGGTGTGTTAAAGGGCTGAAGAGTAAGAAATAGCAGGTATCTTCCGTGCAAATTGTCATACTTGTTTGTCCCAGTGACATTTGTTAAGGGGTAATGCTTAAAGGGCAGCACACTACAGTGTAGAGATCAATGAGTCTTGGTGGTGGTGTTCAACCATAATGCTTAATTACCTATTTTTGTTGTTGTTGGATTTGCTTTTGCTGATTCTTTTTCTTCTTCTTCTTTTTCTTCTTCTTCTTCTTCTTTTTCTTCTTCTTCTTCTTCTTCTTCTTCTTCTTCTTCTTCTTCTTCTTCTTCTCCTTTTTTTAAAAAAAACATTTTGTATTGTGTGTATGGGGGTTAGTTCTCTCTTACTATCATGTAGATCCTAGGACTTGAACTCAGGTCATCAGTCTTGGCAGCAAGCTCCTTAACCTGCAGAGTCACCTCATTGGTCCCTGCTTGCCTTTTTTCCCCTTTGGTGGACTGCTATGAACATTGGCCTCTGACTATTTTTGTAGCTGTACCCTATCATGAGAAAATTATGGTTCTTGTTTAGGATCTGCCTTACCAGCTGCCTGTGGCTTCACAGTGATTTAGCAAGCAATACCACAATATCATTCATTCAGATAAATCACGTGGAAGAGAAGTCTCAATGAGGGATTGCTTAGATCATGTTCACCTGTGGTGTGCCTGTGAGGGATTTCCTTAATTGTGTTAACTGAGCCACAATGTGGCTGGCTCCACCTCATGGGCTGGCCCTAGACAAAATATACAGGAGAGAACCTCCAAGCCCTGGCAAGCATGCACACATCCATCCTTTCCCTGACTAGATGCTCAAATTCCTGTTGCTTCATCTTCTCTGTAGTTGAACTTTAACCTGGAACTGTGAGCCAATAGAAACCCTTTCTCCCCAAATCACCTTTGTCAGTGGATTTTATCATAACAAAAGAAAGGAAACTAAGTACTAATTTAGTAATGATTAACTATTAAATAAGACAAAAATAATAGTAAGTTAAATTTAAAATCACAAACTTATAGCTATTAATTACATGTAATATTTTTTGCTGAGTAAGCATCTGATAGTATTATATTTCTCCTAAAGTAAAAGTTGAAACCATACAACTTTATGGAGAAATGACAGAGAGATTTAGTAATACCTAGTTTTAAATAGTTGAGGCTAAAGTATTTTATTCATATTGTACCAAATCTTGGGATGTTATTGATCTGACTGAAAATATTGTGAAATATTTTTGAGGTTCAAACATTTTGGATTTGTATACTAAATCAGATGGAGAAGTCTAATCGATATTTATTGATCTACCATAAACAGTACAACGAAGTAGTTATTTGATAGTAAAATAAGTCATTTGCTTATTGACTTGAAAGTAACTTGCTTGAAAGTAATTTTTGCACTAAACTTAGAGTGTAAAGACCTTTATAGGTTTTACTGGTGTGCACGGTACTTTTGTAATTGTCGTGAGAGCTGTGCAGTTAAAGGAACTTATAAAATAGAATTTAAGAGCTAATCAAATGCAATCAGTACAGGCACTCTCATGCTCCCTATTGCTTGATGGGACCTTAAGCAAAGGGGTGGAGACAAAAGATTAAAAGCCCGGTGCACAGTGCTGGCACACCGGTGTTAGGAGGGGCATATTCTGATATTGAGACTTTCAGACATGATTTTCTTAAAACTCTCACCACTTAAGGTGCCCTGGAAAGTCTTCGGGACTTCGGCTTTTGTGGTATCTAATCTGTACTCCTTGGTTTAAGGTCGAAATCAGTCACCTTTTGAAAATAATACCATTTGCGCTAAAACACTCAAATGTGCTTTCTTGAGGTTTTATATACAGTTTTGTGCCTTTCTACAATGGATACAGTTGTGCTAGGAACTTTTTTCCAAATGGAGAGTAAGCTCCACAAAATGATGTTTGAATGTGTATACAAATCTCTCTAAACCTTAATTATGTATGGATATGCAGAGTAGTCAACTTTTGTTAACAATCAATATCTGAGATAAAGCAACTTGTAGAGGGAAGACTTGCTTTGGTTTGTGTGTTCAGGGTTTTAGTTCATGGACATTTAGCCCCAAGGCTTTGGCCTTGCAGTAACAAGTACATCATGGTAGAGGGCGCTGTAGAGAAAGCGTTTTCTTTTCATGGTATTCAGGAAGCAAAGAGAGAGGTAGGAAGGGGTGAGTGTGCTCTGCAAAGGCATGTCCCCAGGGACCAAACTCCTTCTATTAGGGCCCCTAAACTAAAGGTTCTACAACCTCCCGATAGCGTCACAGGCTGGAAAACAACCTTTCAGCACTTGGGCCGTTGGAGGACGCTCAAGAGCCACCCTATCATGGTATAATAATAAACAATGACAGGTGTAAAATTCTATCTACGATTTACATACCAGGAATGTCATTCAGAGATATTAGGAAACATGTTAGCATTATCCTTATGTAATGCAGAACTGCAGCTTCTTGTTTTTCCAAGGGGGGAAAAATGTTACTGTGTGTGAGCAAGGGGAACTCTATACTCAGAAAGAAGATGTAGAAATATAATGGTATTTCTCAAGGACTGTTATAGGAAGTGACAAACACCACATTTGGTAAAATTCTGTTGTGACTCCCAATATGCCACACAAGAAAACAATTTGTTAGGGAGTAAGGTACCAGTGTAAGCTAACAGAGATAAATAAAGGCAAAAATGAGATAATGGTGCTCAGCATTGATTTCGAGCGTCTCATCGTGGCTTCAACAAATAAGGTTTTGGGTGGGATAGCGTGTCAGTTACTCTTTCTGTTGCTGTGAGGGAGAAAAAACCCATGACCAAAAGCAACGTCCGGATGAAAGTGTTTATTTTGGATTATGATTACAGGGGATAAGAGGTCATCATGGCAGGGGACGTGGCAGCAAGTGGCAGGCGTGGCAGCAGGAAGCTGAGCCATCGCATCTTAATGCACATAGGAAGCAGAGAGAGTGAACTGGAGCTAGGAGAAGCTATGAACTCTCAGAGCCTGCAGCCGGTGATGTACGTTCTCCAGCGAGGCTGCACACCCCAAAGAATCCATTACCTCCCAAACAGCACCACTAACTACCTGAGCCTCTGGGGGACACTTCTCCTTCAAACTACAAGTGGGAACATCAGGTTAGGTTATGTCTTCCAGGAACTCATGTCTAGGAGTGAAGACGGATTAAGCACAGCAGACATTTTTTCAGTTGTTTGTTTAGCTTTGTCACTCGTCTGTGTCAGCAACAGAGAGGAGGCCTTTCTTTCTTAATGCTCTAAATTATAGGCTTTAGCTGTTTCCTAGCCAGCTCCCAATCAGTTCCCAATTCCCTCTGCTTCAGACTAAGTAGATCTTTAAGGTCTCCCAGAAATCGAACACCCTGATCGACCCTTAATCCCTAGGTACTAATCTCTGACCCATCAGTCAGCCAAATCCCACTGGTCATCTACTTCCCACCGCTTGTATAACCAGTTAGCCCAGAACCTGGCACAGGACAGATCATTGCTGCAGATGCTCCTCCATGGAGCCTCCCTGTCCCTGGACCACAGAGCAGCACAGTGCTATAGAGATAGCCTCATGGTCACTGCTCTGAGGAAGGATAGCCTCAATGAGAGGTGTTCCACCTGGAATATTGAGGTGAACATAATAGCAGACACACATAGCTCACTTAACATTGGGCAGAAAGCTGGGCAAGATGCGATCAGTCTCCAAACAACGGAGCACTGCACTGTTGACGCCCCAACAAAGATCATGAAGACTTGTATAGATGATAGATAATTTATTGAGATGTACAATATGGCATATTAA
>JADRCH010000041.1:6844986-6856509 GCA_019843965.1 Rhynchomys soricoides
CATCACCGTCTTTGTTTACTTTTCTATTACATCACCGTCTTTGTTTAGTTCTTTTCCTCTCATTTTGCCAAAACCAAGCCACCACACCTTTAATTTTCTCCTCTGTGTAAGACTCCCCAGTTGATAGAAGGTAATTCCGGTCAATTGAATGTATGAGCAGATTAAATACTTAAATTCTCCTGAAAGTTATTATTTTGACAATAAGTTAATTGATGTCTTTGAACACTTGGCCCCCAATGGTGCTGCTTTGAGGGAAGGCTCTGAGACCCCTGCAAGGAGGTGGAACCTTGCTGGGGGTGGGTTTTGATGTTTTACAGTCTGGAACCGCTTCCTACTCTCTTTCTGTGTTTCTGATCCTACCATCTTTCTGTTCCTGCTGCCACACCTGTCTGTCGCCATGCCTTGCCTGCTGTGATGATCTATATTCCCTCTGAAACTATACTCCTAGGTTGAAGAAAATCACAGAAGATCTTTTAACTAAATATGGCCTAAATATACCTGGAGATGCCAGGGTGCCTCAGTGTTCCCATTGTTTATAGTCACTGAATAGAAACAATCTAAAGGAGGCTAAGAAGGCAGACATTTTAAACCACAGTTCCTGGGGCCCTCGTTAAATACACTCCCAGTGATTACTTATCTGTGGAGGACATTCTCACACCCAATGAAATAGACAATAGGTACTCAGTTGTCTTACTTTATCAGGAAAATTGCGTTATTGATAAAATTATTCATAAACCAACTAAAGTTACGTTTTGATTCTGCTTTTTAAAATCCTAAGATCTTCCCTCTAGTTAGGTTACTGTGGTCTGAACATGCCCTGCTTAATCTGAATATGCCCCCCTTAATTCATGTGTTGAAACTCATCGCCAATATGATGGTACTAGGAATTGGGGTTTTCAGGGGGTGATTAAGTCACAAAGGCAGAGCTTTTCTGAGTATGAAAATGGTTCTTATAATGGAGTTTAAGAGGTGGGCTCATGTCTTCCACTCATTCAGGTTTCAGATATAGGGGCAACCTTAGAGACAACAGTCAGGCCCTCTCCATAGACTAAACACACTTATATCATGGGCTTGGACTTCTCACTTCCAGAACTATAGAAATAAATGTTATTTATAAATTTTCTAATTCTACAATATTTTTAAAGGCAGCACAAACAGACCAAAAGAGTTGCTAAGTTCATTTGATATTCTATTTTCTTTTACAGTTCCATATGGCTCTCAAAAAATGTTTTAATACATCGCATAGATTCTTCATTATCATAGTATGCAAAAGGTAGTTCTAATGCTTTGATCTGGAATCTGCATGCGAACACTGAAGGTCTTGTTCCCCAATTGGTCCTTGATCCAGCAGAGCAATAAAGATGCTAGCAGACAAAGGCTGGGCAGAATAGGCGGGACTTCTAGGTCCCGCAGGCAGGTTAGAAGATGCAGGAGAAGAGAAGAGAATTTACCATGCTGGTGGTGGTAGGGAGGAAGAAAGGGGAGAGAGAGAGAGAGAGAGAGAGAGAGAGAGAGAGAGAGAGAGAGAGGAGATCTCAGAGAGCGTGACCATTGGCTGCCTCCCCAACTGGGCCTGGAGTAGCAGGTGGGAGATTGGAAACACAACTACTAAGCTGAGGGAAGATTTAGGGTGCTGAGCTAGGACTAAAGGTAACTGAGCAACTAAGTTGAGGGAAGAATTAGAGATGGAAAGATCTCCCATGCTCATGGATCAGTAGGATTAACATAGAAAAAATGGTTATCTTACCAAAAGCAATCTACAGATTCAGTGCAATTCCTATCAAAATCTCAACACAATTCTTCACAGACCCTGAAAAAACAATTCTCAACTTGATTCGAAAAACAAAAAACCCAGGATAGTATTAATGATCCTGAACAATAAAAGGAGAAGAAGGTGCATAATCTTACTGCGACTTGATATGTCAAGGCTGGTTGACATCTATGAGAGACCTCCCATTTTCTGAGAAGAAGAAAGGGAGGACTGGTGGATGGGGAGGGCTAGGTGAGAGGGAGAGTCTGAGAGGAGAGGAGGGAGGGGCAGCTCTCATCAAGACATGGAGTAAATAAATAACTTAATCAATAAAAAGAAAGAAAAAGAAGACTGAGGATGTTTAAAAGGGAAGTGAGACATACTAAAGAAACATCTTCATGAGGTTCCTAAAACTGACCAGATTTACACTGTCTTTCCCTCTTTTGGTTTATAAGTAGTAAGAACTGTTGAGAAACACATCCTGCCTGGAAGAGGCAGAGATCAACTGAGCTGCACATTATGTAGTAAATTCCAAGTTTCTAGCTATTGTGAGCCATCAGAAATGCTGGGGTAGGCTTCAATGACACAACTATGTATGAGTGGTCTCTGTTCCTTTACCTTTCTTCTGTAAATAACCCCGTAAACTCTTTGCTTCACTAAGTTGGACTTTGGTGGTATCATTACTTGGTCTGTCATCAAATGACTGTCTGGGGTAAGTAGATTCTTCATGTTTCCCTAGGGACAATGCTTCACAACAGCTTCGTGAAGCTATCTACAGATGTGTAATGTGTACACTATTCTGATGTTGCTTCAGTTCTCCCAGTAGGAAACTCACAGAGCTGGGATTTGTTCAGACATTTTTATATTAGGTGTTTATTCTCCAAATTCTATGACCCTAATCACTAACCTAGGCTTACAGGAGCTCATAGAGACTGAACTGCCAACCAAAGAGCGTGCATAGGATGGTAGGGCCTATGCCACTAACTCAGCTAATCATGTCTCATGGGAAGAAATGGTCCCAAGAAGGTAAGCAGCCTACTCTGACATTTTCTAATCACATTAATAAGTAGGACAACACCTAGTGATAATATCAATCGATATGATCGGCAAATTGTGTTTATGGTTGAAAATTTTAACATCGACCCAAACTAGCCACACTTCTCACATCATTAATGTGATGCTCATATCGTCTCCCCTGGAGGGATATCAGTGTATCTTTACTTACACACTTTCTTTCTCCAGAAAACAAACAAACAAGCAAACAAAAAACAAGCGCTCAGCTACCCGTTCAACATGGCTTCCACCACTTGGATTCTTCTTTTTGTTCATTCCAAAGTTCCTGGGGTGCCTCTTCTTGCTCAGTGTCGCTCTTGCCAATCCTGGCAACTGAACTAACATGTCTTAGAGTTTATTAGAAACTGTTTTTGAGATGATGAAAAAGTATGTTTGTGGGAAAAAAAGAGATCCTTGAATCTTACTGGGCGAGTTTAGCCTGAAAAAGAGCTTATAAATAAATAGTCCCCTTTCCACACTTAATTTTGCACAGAATTCATAGAGAAGAAGCATATTTTTAATATTAACAGAGTCTTGCTCTGTTGATGTTGCCTTCTGATTTTCTAATAGAAAAAATGATTTCAGCTGAAAAACATATACATTTTAAAGATCATCAAATCATAACATCCTTTGGAAAAAAGTTCAGAATAAGAGAGGGAACTGGGAGAGCCATGCTTCTGAAGATGAATCAGCCACTGTTGTAGGCATTATCAACAGATGCAGTTCATTCTGCCAGTCATTAGAGGAGACATTCCAGAAATGCTCATCTGTGTCATGCCTCTCTGCTCCAACACACTGCAAGGGGAATAAGATATTTTCAGGAAACTTGACAGACATCCAGTGTGTTTGTTTCTGACTTTCTACCATCCCTTCCATCGCTTTCTGCTCCAAAGAGAAAAGTTGAAAATTACGAGTGAGAATGATGTTTTCCAATAGCTTATTCTTCTAAATATGGATGAATTTTTATAATGAAAGTATTTTTCTTTTTTTTTTTTTTACCCTATTAGTGATTCCTAAACTAGGAAGTAGATGATTATTTAATAGAGCAAAAAGCAACCTACACAGTGAGTTCATAGAAAATATATGTGTCGAAGAGGTTATGTAGAGAAAAGTAAGGAGAAGAGAAAGTTTTTTGAGTGAAACTGAAAAACATAAAAATTGAAAAAATAAGGAGGGAAAGAGAGCAAATATTGTAAGCAAAGCTGAAGATAACAAAGTTTGACTTGGCTTGTGCATTGCTCCGGGGCTTAGAGTTACAAAGACTTGGTTGTCTGCTGGAGGAAGTAAGTTTATAATCAGGTTGAATAAGTATAAGTTATCTGGAAGGGATGATGTCATAACTGAGGCAGGGCAAGCAGAGGGTAGAGGGTTACAGTCTATAGCAAGAACCTACTAGCAGCATGCAGAGAAGCCAGGGCCGGCTCCAAAGGCAACTCTAGCTTTGTGGCCGCTCATTATGGAGGCCCAATGCTCTGTCTTTCCAGGGCATCTGACTTTTTTAATTCCTTGCTCACCATGTAGACTTTGTGATGTATAACTGATTTTCTTTACTAAAAAGAGAGTTATGGCTTTGATAGGATGATTTTTGTTGTATCTTGTTATGTTTGGGATTATTGAGTCTCACCCCGCTTTAACTGAGAAGTCCAAGATAAAAGCAGCAGCAGATTTGGTGTCTCCTGAGGGCCCACTTTTCTGGTTCACAGGTGACATTTTCCCGTGGATGTCACATAGTGGAAGGGGATGTAACATGCCCTCCAGCCTCTTATAGAGAGACACTAATTCCATTCAAGTCAGCTCTCCTACAAAGGCCTACCACATAGTCCCTCAAGGGTAGGCTTCAACATGAATGCCAGAGACACCCAAACATTTAACCACAACACTGTCTTACACATCAGTTCTAGTGACACCCACTCTTGGCTGTCAGTTTAACATGGATTATGGTTAAAGAGGCAAATGAATTAGTAATGGTAAATTAAGATTTTACAGAAGTGTGATTGATTGTGGTAATAGATACAAAGAGAGAACTCTACACTGATATATTTTTTCCTTACTGGAGGATTTCTTCTCAAGAGCGATCCTTATCTTTCTTTCATGACTGTGAAAAAGCTGGAGCTTAGGATTGCCTCAGGCAAGTAAGTTTGAGGGTCTTCTTGGGATTGAGGGAAAGGTAATAACCAAAATCTAGGTCAAGATACTATTTATTCTGTAGAGAATTGTTTAAGCTAATGCTTAAAATTTAAGTTGGAACACATTTTAATCTATGATTCATACCATGACTATCAGATATTCTTAATGACTGCACACATTGTAATCTTTCCCCGACTACTTTGAGGAATTTCCTAACATCAAGTAGAATAGTCATTAAATTATCATTATAGAGATATCAAGCTCTCTTCATAGCATCTAACTATCTCTCAAGGCACATGGATGAGGTATGTATCTGGAGAGCTTTGGAAACTTCAATCCATCTCTTCAGAGGGAGGAAGAAAACAAAGAGTCTACAGGAGAAACGGTAAAAGAGAATAGGAAAAGAGAGAGAGATGGCACTCAGTGCATAACGAGGAACCAGATGAAGCCACCGACGCTACCAGAGAGAGATACAGACATGTCTAATTTCATAATGATTATCTTAAAAGTGAGTGAAAATACGCTTGAGAATGAAATAGGAAGAAATTGTAAGGTGATAATGATTGGACTGAATAAAGATAGTTATCCATTACAAGTAGTTTTTATGGAAGAAATTAAACTACCTTGCATGTGACTTAATTTCCGACAAAATCATTCTCATTCACATTAAATGCCAAATGATCATTTGATATTTAAGAGTATGAACTTAAATACATAGTGATTTACTCTGAATGCATTTTTTTCCTCCAATTCATTCTGGCAGTTGATTATGAACCCTGCTTATATATGAAGAATATACCTTATACAATTAATGATCTTAGGACAAAGTAAAAAAAAACTCAATGCTCAATTAATATCCATAAAATGACAATAGAATCAAGTTGCATTTTCTGGATAAAGATTTTGCATAGCAACAAAAACTTGTAAAAACCGTAAGGTATTAAGAAAGGTAGAAGTGCAAGCTTACATTCTCATAGGGTAAGCACTAAAGTTATGTGACAATACATGCTTGAAGTACATTAGAATGGCAGTTTATGTTCGCGTACTTTGAAGTCTAGAGACGGTAAGATAGAGACTTGGCAGCCAACTCTGAACTCCGTGGACATATATGCATAATAAAGGCATATGTCCATCAGCATCAAGGACAGCAGAGAAGGCCATGTTAAGATCACACAGCGTACGGCATGGGATTAGCGACCGGCTGGAGGTTCGTATGGAAAGAGGATGGGAGGAACAAGGAACTAATGAGAAATGAGACAGATTTCTGGCTCTATTTTATACCTCAGAAGTTCCTCTACCTTCCAGCTATTATCCTTACAAAACACAAAGTCATGGTCACAAGGAGACTAGACAGGTGTAAGGACTTTTAAACTGCCAGTGGCTGAATCACGAGGTATTTTTCTCCTAGGCAAATGTAGAACAGTCAGCCAAATTATAACTGAAGAAATAGAGGTCCAAAGAGAGAAATGATCACACAGCCGAGGAGAGGAAGATGAAAACATGACAGCCAACACTTACAAAGGCAACTCTCTCTCCAACACACTGGATGGGCAGGCAGCATGTTCTCTCCTTGACAGACAAGCTAGATCATTGAAATTCACAAATAAGTTCCAATCTGCTTTTATAGTCAAAATGTCCAACTTTCCCCCTAGCAAAATCAGAAAGGAGTAATCTGGCCTAATTGATGTGAGTTTTATCTTCCTGTATTTCCTCTTTTATTTCTTGTGATGTTGCTAATAAGGAATGAAATAGCCAAAAAAATCAGAAAGAGAGAAAGCAAAGAGTGCTGAGAAGCCAGAATGACTAATCACCCCTATGTAACTGAGCCGTGGTGCTGCGGCGTTCTTCTGAAGATCAATGGCTTCCCCCATGTTCTAAACTCTCAAAGACCACAAGGGGAAAAGGATCTGGTAAACATTTTATGTACAATATTCTAGAATATTCTTCCAGAGTGGGCTGAAATTTCATTATCTGAAACAGACTTGCTGTTGTCCTTATCACAAAAAGTATAGTTGGAAACAAAATAAAAGTGGTGCTCCTCCTGACCCCCAACATCTTAGTGAGACTGTAGTGGTCAACACTACTCTCTGAGCTTCACCTCCCCCTCCCAGGAAGACAACAAGAAGAAAGATGCCAGAAAAAGTGATATCAAGGATTTATCTGCATTGTTTCAAGTTATGCTTGTAGTCTAGTATGTGATTTTTAGTAATATTGTCTTGGTACCTAGTCAGTTCTGCTGAATGCTATAGAGGGTTGGTTAGGTTTTATATGCAAGAGTTTCTTCATAAGAGGTTTGCCTGGGCTAATATTTCTTCATAAGTTATTTAAAATTTCTACATTAAATATCTATGCTGTATAGTTAAAACATTCTAGGAATAGTTTCTGAAGCAGAATTAGAAAGTATCCTTCTGTTTGTCAGGGTTTATATCAGGAGATTGGAAAATTGTTAGAAAACTATCACCATAAGATCTGCATAACTTTGAATTTCCAGTCTTTAGTTATTACTTGCATGTTTTACTCTTGCTGTTACAGTTATTAGAAATAGTCCTAAAATTAGACTATTCAATTATCAATAATAAATTTATGTTTTCAAAAAAAAAAGAAAGAAAGATGACAGAAAGTTGGCCAAAAAATACAAAGACCCAATAAATGAATCTGGTGGCAAAGCCTAAAAGAAGTGGTCCAAAGGCAATGCTTGGGACAAGCTGAACAATCTCATCCTGTTCGGCAAAGCTACATACAGCAAACTCCGTGAGAAAGTTCCCAACTATAAGCTGATTACTCCAGCTGTGGTGACTGAGAGACTGACGATGTGAGGTCCCTTAGCCAGAGTAGCCCTTCAGGAGCTACTTAGTACCAAGCTGGTTTCACAGCACAGAGCCCAAGTAATTTACCCCAGAAACACAAAGAGCGTTGAAACTCCAGCTGCTGGTGAGAAAGCATGAACAGATATTCCATCAGCTGTAGATTTGGGAAGACAAAACTTTATTGAATCAAAAATAAAATAAAAAAAGTGGTATGACAGTTGAGGTTCCTCGTTTCATGATTCTTTGTCTTTTTCTCTTGTCCCCTAGATATGTCTATACATGGTGGAGAAGGAAACAGAGGGTGAGATGTCCCCTCTGGCTTCTTAATGCGTTGTGCACATTTGCTACCCATCCCCTTTCTGTCTCCAGAAGCAATCTGGAGTGCTGCTATTCAGGTCACACAAATATATCCAAATTCTGACGACAGGGACAGTTCAAGGCGATGTTCTGTCAAGCGTGGTTGGTGCAGGCCTATAATCACAATACCTGGTAAGGAAGGGCAGAAGCTTGAGGACTTTAAGGCCAGGGTCAGCTACAATGCAAGCTTGAGTCCAGCCTTTGCTACGTCAGACGTTACCTCAAAGAAATAAACAACAAAAACGATTCTTAGCTTGTTAACTCACACTCTTGCCCTCTTCATGCCTGACTTCCACTGTCGACCCTGACATGCTAAGACTGTGAGCACCACTACGCCCTTCTTCCCTGCATGCTCTCTTTGCTTCTCTCCCTATCTTCCTAACTATATGCTGTCCCAGTCCCGAGACTCAAGAATCATTTCCTCCTGTCTACGAATCTATAGATTACTCAGCTCCATAAGTGTGATGGCTATCCTTGGCTGTCTTCTCGACTATGTATGGAACTAAATAAACACACAACATAGAGGGGACACTTGTGAGGGATCTTTGCTTAATTTGAAGTGGGAAGAATCACTTTGAATGGAGACCTTTGAGATGTGAAGACCCATCTTTAATCCAGATATTTTGCAGTGGGATGACACACCTCTACTGCGGGCCATGCCTTCTATAGAAGCTTATACAAGGGTATGGAAGAAGGAGGAGGGGAATTTTGTTCTTTGCCTACTTACTCCCACCTTGACAGCAAGTCTGTTCCTTCACTGACATTAAAACCTACTTTTTTGAGATTCCAGTGTATACTGAAAACCAGCTGAGGCACCCACCCTTACAGACTGAACATCTACTGGATTCTTGGACCTTTACATAGGCAGCCATTGTTGGATTAGCTGGACCGCAGACTGTAAGTCATTCTAATAAATTCCCTTTCTATATATAGATTCAATCTATACATACTGTTACTCTAGAGAACTCTTATTAATACAGGTTTTGGTACCAGAAGTCATTCTATAGCAACAGAAGTATAAGGATTAATCTTGTAAATCTGGAATCGGCTTTCCAATATACCAACACCCAGTTACCAACACTCTCTAGTTACTGAAGCCTCTCCTAGAGCCCAGAGAGGCCCGTGGTGTAAACTGTTTTAAACACTTGAGACAAATGAATTCATTTATCTTGATTCATTAGTTGTGAGCGGCATTGGATTTGTTGACTCTGTATAAAACGTTTCTGACAGCTTGTGGGAAAATAAGGAAAACGATGATTTGTTGGTCGGTTGCTCCTAGCATCTCTACAGAAGTTGACAAAGGAAAAGAACAAGCTCCACAGCAAAATAAACCAACTTCTAGCATCTTAGTAAATGGTGAGGGACAGCAATTAACTTAATGATAAAGATGACTGGCTCCACAAGCACATAAACAGTGTAAAGATTTCCAAGTGTGCACTGTAAGAAAATCTTCTTTCCAGCAATCACAGAGCTCAAGTTTCAGAAAAATCAAAGTGAAATCTTCATTATAAGTGTGGCTGAAATACAGTAAAGATTTAAAGCCCAGCTTCAGTGGGTGTGGTGCTTAAGTAAGGCCATTAATTGGTGAAGAATGGAATCCTATAACTTGGGATAGGCATGTGTGAGAGGACCTTATCATGCTCAGATTCTTAAGGGTTTACCTCACCTGAGGAAGTAGTCTCTCCACCCTCAGCAGAAGATGTACTCACATCTAGCCCCTGAGATATTCCCTCTTTTACATTTGACTTAGGACATCCATCCTTCATGTCTGGCAAACCAGCAATGACTTTCACTGAAAGAAAAGCCAGGCAGACAATAGTGATGTCCCTCAGGGTTCACCAATAGTTACCTCTAGACCTATAACCAGACTTAAGGCTCAGCAGGCTCCTAGAGAGGAGGTGGAAAGCGTGGTCCGTGAGGAGATGCACTGCCCCACTAAATAGCTTAATGAGTTTGCTAATTCATCCAAGTCGAAGTCTTGGGAATATTTTTTAATGAAGCATTAGGTAATCTGAGAGGGTTACTCCAAGTTTCTTCTTGGGTTGCCAAATGGTTTTCCGTTCTCCAAATGCTTCTCTTCCTCCCTGGAGAGGAGAGACCTCAAAATCAGCCCCCTGACATGGAATGTTGGCGCCAGGCTGAGGATTCAAAGTCCTCATCTTTTTTTTTTTTTTTTATAAGTTATGAGACAAATGACACTTGTGGCTCTGTGTGTCTTTTAAAAGTGCCCTTTCTCTTAGTTTGCAGTATTAGGTTCCTCAGTGACAATTGTGGATGTTTTAGCCGTCAGACGTACATGTCCGCATCTAAAACCAAGGCTGACAGTGCAGATGGCTCCATTCAGGGTCATTACTATGTTTGCTTTTCTCTTCAGTCAAACTTCTCCCCTGAATTTGATGCAGAAAGTGCCACAGTTATGGGAGAGAATTTGTCTACTAAGTGTTTATTATTCTAACTTCTAGAATATTCGTTCATCTATTTGTCTACTAAGTGTTTATTATTTTAACTTCTAGAATATTCGTTCATCCAGTCAGCCCCCTCTTGTATTGTTTTTGCTTGTTTGTTTTAAAACACTTATTTCTTTTCTTTCCCAGGTTACGAATAATTTGTATTTCACTTATGTATTAAATTGGGTAAGTCACTGTACCCAGATAATTGATCAAATACCAGTGTAGAAGTTGCCATGAAGGCATGCTAAGTGTCGTGATCCACATTTGAATCAATACACTTTGAGGGAAGAGTATCTGATGTGTGTCACAGGAGATGCCCAAGATGTTTTCTGTTGGTGTACTTTCAACACATTTATGGACAACAAAACTTCCATGGGTGGGTGGTTTGATCAACAAGCAACTCTTGGCAGGAATCACTTGGGCACCCTGTAATTAAATTCAATTTCCATATTATCTGCCTATAGTTACAGTTAGAGCTCTGGGCTAAGGGCTCAGTTCTCTCCCCATGTCAAATGCCAATTATAAGTCTAGAACACCTGACCAATCAGCTGGAGGCTCCTACCATACTCATCCTGGTTCAAGCCTTTGCTACCGAGGCTAGAAAAGCTCAGAGAAATAGTTCTTTAAATTCACTAGATTATGACAAAGGAATGACAGACAGTTGTAGTGATGCACAAGTAGAATCTCTGTTTGTTAGGCTGAGGCAAGAGAATTGCAAGTTTAGGACCCGCCTGGCCTCTAGAGTGGTTTCAAAGCCAACCTGGAAAACTTTACAAGACCCTGCCTTAAAATAAAAATATAAAACTGGAAAAGAAACTTAGTGGTAGAGTGCTTGCTTAGTGTGTGAAATATTCAGCAGTGCTAAGAACATAGCAGCAATAACAACAAGCAACACATGCTCTCTCTCTCTCTCTCTCTCTCTCTCTCTCTCTCACACACACACACACACACACACACACACACACACACACACACACAC